>JAVCKV010127108.1:0-19274 GCA_032274145.1 Herpochondria borealis | reverse complement strand
CGTGTCTGCTTCGGCCGGACCACGAACAAGTCACAAGGTTCGTCGTTTGGAGGGGAGCTCGGGCTGGACTTCAGGGAGGAGTGCTTCACGCATGTTCAGCTGTATGTTGCATTGTCAAGAGCGACCCATCCAGGCAAACTTTCAGTGATCACAAGGCACGGAGACAATAAGACAACTAATTTAGTGTATCCTGAGGCCCTTCGCTAGAGTATGATAAGTAAAGTTTGAATGATTGATGAATGCTTTGAAAAAATTGAATAAAATCTTAAATACGTTGTGAAACAGTTGCTAAGGGCTGCATAAGAGCCTTACAACTCGCTACGTATTTAACTAACGCGGACAGCGAGCTCTCGAAATCGCCGCGAAGCGGCGACGGAGCCACTTGTCTAAACCTAAAAATTGACTTGCAATAAAAAAAAACTTCAATAAAAAAGGGGTCGGCAGTAGGGGGTTGGCATTAGTCGCCCCCATGGGTACGCAAGTCACGTAAGGAACATCTAGATCGCATGAAATAGTGGTGTTTACAAGGGACGCTCAGATGCGCGGCATGCGAAGAAAGGGGATAAGGAAGAGAGGGACACGAAGCCGGTTAAAGAATTGTGAAATGTCACAACCGGCCAGGAAGAGACGCTCGTCCGCATTTAGTCGAAGAAAGGACTCAACTTCCGGCGTGGTCAATACAATTCTGTTGGCTCGAGGGTGAAAGATCCTGTTTGCGCGATCTCCTCCCCATCTCAGGCGCTGGGTTTTGTCGACGGCCATATCCTTCGTTCCAAAGTGTGTGCCTCCCGCCATTCCCATGAATGCCAAGCCCTTCTATACGTAGTTGCCTCAGCCCTTGATATCCATGCTGACGATATGCTCGAGAACTACGAGACGGCGCGTAGGCCCTCGATACTAGCGATGAAGACTACGGCTTGGGGATGAAATTCTTCCAGTATTGTCGCCAGTAAAATCCCCGTGGCAACCAAGTCTCTCGTGAGATGCCCATCCGCTTTTTCGCGATCCACTGATCTTTCCGTCGTATTTATTCCCTACAGCCACTGCAGGATGAAGCCATTCCACATCCAGCAACGGATTTCGCGCGGCGCAAGCCGCTGGTTGACAGGAAACTACAGCTGTGGGTCACCTCGGAACTCCGGCTTGATGAAATATAGCGGCAAGAGCTCCATTGAGTCTGCACACTTGCTTGCGTCGAATACGATGGAACTGGCGAGGACCCTTGGGCTGCCCTGGCGATTATGTTGAGTACTTATACCCAAGGATGTGGCTGTCGAAGGGGCTTGAAGAGCGAACTTCGCACCGGGAAGATCCAAATGGCGCTTTGTGTCGCACCCAAAGCGGTTTCCCAGCTTTCCTCGAGTGGTCCAAAAAGAAGTGCATGCGCATACAACCTGAAACTTTCGCCATTTCCTTAAGATCATCTTCGAATCGTAAATCTTTCATCCTGCTGTTCGTCAATTGATGAAATGCAGTACTATTTGGATTCGATTAATTGATGCAAACCTTTCATCTGAACGAACTTCACTTCGTTTTTTTCAGAACTACTTCAATTAAACCACATTTTATGCTTCTTTTTTTATTGTTTTCCTTTTTTGGGTTCAGCTACGCTAGCTAGATGGTTGGGTTGAATGATGTTGTTTAAAAGCATCGATCCCAACAGCACGCTATACACACTGTAGAGTAGATGCGGTAAGTTTTGCGAATTGGATCAATCATCGGATATGAATTATCGATTATTGCGATAGATCCAACGGTGTGATAGTCCAACAAAATACAAAAAGCAACGGGTAGTTCAAGAGAGGCGCGTGTTGCCAGCGCACCCAACACAGCAGGCGAAAAGCTACGAGGAGCTTCTGGCCTGGTCACACTATTTGTGGTTTAACCCGCGTAGACGAGCAGTGCAGGCGACCATAATTCTTTACAGTTTGTTGCAACGTGTCTTGTGACCGGTATGATACCTGCCCATACGTAGTGTCCGCATGGTTGCGGATACCAATAGTCGTTTCCTGGGACGTTTCTACGCACCTGGCGCGTGCATACACCGCCATCGCTAGTGCAGGAAAGTTGGTGTTCCAGTGACAGTCCCTGCACTGAAACGTCTCGGTACCGATGGCCAATGAATGGACGTCTTTTTATATTAGTTGTACTGTTTGATGCATATAACTTGTGGGTCGTTGGTACCCAAGCCCCCTCCCTCACGGCGCATCGTGCCCGCGCCAGTTTGGATGTCAATAAACTTTGACCGTCTCTCTTTCCCTCTGCATTGTCGGACTGCCCCCTTTCACTCATCTCGGTTGACCCTTGGCCGACCACCTCTTCCACGACAAAACGCCTCCCCCGACCCGTATCCCACGCAAAAACACATTTCCATCCATGGTGCCTGGCACCCTACTGATCGCCTTGCTTCTCGTGCTACAAGCCTCAAACTCAAATGCATGTTCTTGTTTCTTCGGCGATGATATCCGCAAAGCGGCCTGCCGCGCAACCCTGACCATCGTCGGCACGGTCGTAGCGAAGTGGGACAACTGTCCGCGCAACAACTGCGCAGCCGCCCGCTTCTCCGTAGGCCAGACGACACACCTCGTCCGCGTCCTCCACACGGCACGCGGGGTCGCTCCAGACGACGACGTCGTGCTGCTCACCTCGCCCCAGAACGGTGGGCTTTGCGGAATCACGCTGGCCCTCGGCGAAACCTACCTCTTCAACGCGTTTGGAAGTACGCCTGTCAACTCCGTCTGCGTCGACGGCAGCCCGCCCATCTATAGTGTCGGCCTTTGTGGAGTTAACACGCCGCTGAATCTACTCTCTGCCGCCGATAGACAGTTCTTCTTCTCGAAGCCGCTGGACTGTGCCTCTGTCTCCACGACTGTCCCGCCGCCCACGGGGTTGACCGCTACGGTAACGCTCACCGCTACCGGGTCTGTGCTATCCGGCCCGAGCACGCTCGCCGTGCTGCCCAGCGCGCGGAGGTGACACTCGCAGGGTTTCGCGCTTTCTGCGCGACCGTGTCGCGCAGTGCTGTCTCGCCCAAAGCAAGCTATGTCGGGAAGCATTAGGCACCGAAGGGTTTGATTACGCCAAGGTCGTGAATGTCACGGGCTTTGTAGAGCTCGTCGTGTCTGCCTCTCTCAATCTCTCCTTCTCCCTTTTTGCAATCAACACAACACGTACACGGTAATCCTGTGTCGGCTGTGAAGCAAAAAAAGCTATTATACGTGCGCAATGGTGTAGAAGAGATGTAGATTGCTGCTAAAATGCAGGAAAGCCCTTTACGCCAGGCGATCAATGCGTAATGCGCGGCTAAGATTTAAAGTTGCCGTTAGTGGACGAGAAGATATTGTCCCGTGCTGTGCGTGTCATTGCCACTGTACAGAACGTGCTTTATTCACCCGCGCCGTTGGTTCGTCAATAACCCGCCCCAACTTGGTGACGAAGTTTCCGCATTTACTCGAGGCGGCTCGTAGCAGGCGATCGTCGCGAGGGTTGTCGGCGGGCACTTGCTAGATCCAGGGTATCATTACCGAACAATACAGTTATTTCGCAGTAGATTGAGCAAAACGTTCCAAAGTACGGAACGTGGGGCTAGCGAGCGGTGCGCAAGGAGTAAAGAAGATCTCGCGCCGGCGTAAAGAATGAAAAAGTACGAGGCCCCTGAGATTAAATTATCGTGGAGATATGGACCAATGAGACCGCGCAATATGGAGTAAGGTACTTCCGAACGTTGTGAGAAGGCAATAAGGCTAACCCTTACCCACGGGATCTTCGGCATCCGGCCCAAAGTCGAACAAAGCCACGCCGTTCGAAAATATTTTAAATTGTTTATTCAAACAGTATGTTCTGTTGACACTCAAAGCTGTCTACATCTATCTGTAACTTCTCGGTCGACATACATGCACTGTCGTTCCACATACGGAGTTTTTTCAACCGAGTATGGCGAGTCTGCGTCCAGGAAAAGGCACTGCTCTGCAACACAGCCAGTACAGGTCGAGAAGCACTTAAACGAGAAACACTGAGACTGTTATCAAATTTAAACGTGTTCTGTCATTCAAACTATGCGTGGGGCCATCTAGAGAAACCCAAAGTTCGTTACCTCCCAAATATGTGCTCCATTCATCCACTCTAAAGTATGTACGAACTACTGATATTCCAACCCGTTTTTGAACAGATCCATCACGCTTATCAGCAAGAATAATCTTCTTCAACTTAAAAAATCCTAGCGATAAACTGTTTCTGTTTCCGGAAATTCATTTGTATGTTTACCGTGTAGCATGAATTTATGCAATCCAATCCTTTAACGCCAGTTTAGATAATTACTTTATACGCTGACTATGATATTATGAACTTGATAATATTCGTCGAATTCAAACTGATGAAGGAGAAAGCTTTACAGAAACTGTATTGAACAATAATATCTATTATTTCTTTCATGATTATTTCACACAGGAATTAAGTAGAGATAATCCTAAGTAACATATTTTCTTGTAAAGTAAATTACTTATTTCGGACGTTATATTCTGATTTCACTTTCTTGGACTTCTTCAACTTTTGAGGCAGAAAGTAAATTTTACTGTTGTTAATATAGGATGCAAATAGAAAAAGACTATCGAGATCGTTTTGAAATTCGAGAATATCATATCTAGTTATTCCCCTAATGAATCATATGTATGTACGTTCATGTATATGAATAACAGTAGATATATTCCAATTAATTTAATTCTGTGTCTTGAAGTTAACGTGCGAGGTGTTTAGCAGCCTTGCAGTTGTAAAAATTCAAAGATTAAGTATTTCAGAAATAGTAGAGCACTTGTAAAGCAAGACTGTCAGATATCAGTATGAATAATATCATTGTTTTTGTTTGTTTGGGTAGTGGCTGAAAACGTCCACTTTATTTGCTTGATGTACATACCGATCCCAAGTTTACGACGACAAGACTAAAGCGAAGATCCGCCTGATAGAATACTACACTGTGGCGAACACAGTGAATATACTTAGTCTGCAACACGACAGCCTGGAACAGGTTTTTTCAATCTACAGAAGTCCGTTCCCCCTGACCACGTGAGTCAGAGCTAACCGTTTGCCGATTAATTTGTTCCTCCGGAAGTCAAGAAACACAGTACAAACATTAGAAGAGTGCCTTTCGCCAACTTGTGCGAGGTTTACGTGTTGGAGGTAGCGGCACAAGCTAGACACTTGAACCAAGAAATCCCAAGTCCATAGACTGATCTAACATACGGAAATCAAAGTATTTTCCATAGCCAACGACGAAACCAGAACACACTGCTGAGAAAAGGATTTAGTTAAAGACTTTGCACAGACTTAAGGGCACATACGATATTCTTATATTTCCAAATTCGGACGACAACCCCGAGTCTCTTTCACATCTTCTAAGACCCATGGATTTATGCAGGGCAGTACATTATATTTCAAGGGAGCATCTGTGAAGTATGACTTACGTCCGAACAAAATTGAGCGAACAGTCTGGCTCTTTACTCAAAATATTCTTCCTCGAGCTACCATCGCGAACGTTCAATCTCTCCGGGCCTGCCAGTCCGCATTTGCGACAAACGATGGCCATCATGTCTCAAATTTTTATGAATAGAAATGAAAACATCGTCACATACAGCGGAAAATGCACGAGAAAATATTCTTCTTACTCGATCAACCAAAATACGCTGGACAGAAGGGCACAATGACCTCGACAAAAATCGCCTAGACCACTACTTTTCTTGGCGGGGGAATTGCAAGCGGAAATGGATTTTGCTATCGCGAAAAAGCTCAAACAACCTTGTAGCAAACGTGTCAAGTAGCTACAAGCGCTTTATTGCGCAAAGTCCGGTGATAACATCAAGCTGGACATGGACGAATGCAACATCTTTCTGGGATCCGAGATGTTCATTGTCTTTTACTACGAACTTCACATCCTTGCATTGGTTAATCAACATTGAACAATGCACCGTGGTCAATTGAAAGAATTGATGACGAAACAAGCAGTTGAATGCTTCACTACGTGGAAGCCTACAATGTATCAAATCTGGGAACTACGCAACACCTACTTTGCTGGTAAAAACATGGTGTCCTAAAGTCACCATGTTTTGACCAGAGGTATTGAATCTGAATCGTTCGTGTGCGACTAATTTGGTGCACAGTAAATATCGTGAAGAGAGTAGCCCTTAGTTAAAGATAAAACGTCAGGCTAGGTGGCTACAGTCACACAATAAACGGGACCCACCAAAGAAACCCGAAGACATCCAGGGGGACTTTTTTCATTGTGCACAATTAAAAAAAGCTCTAGGCGAGCCGTCCAAAAAATAGCACTCTCTACGCTATTTTGGGGGGCTGGACAAATGCGTGCGCTTGTGCACATCCAAGATAGTCTAAGGAACGCTGTGAAACCTGCTCATGTCAACGAAGAAAATCCAATTTGGGTCTACGCAGATGCATCAGACCGCTTTTTGGCGGCTGTCGTCATTCAATGCGAGCCAAGAATGTAGTCGAAATTGAAAAACAACAAGCTCCTTTGAACTTTCTCAGCGTTGAGTTGAAGAAAGCCGAAATGAACTGGTCTGCCTTCGATAAAGAGACATTTACTATCCATAAGACAATTAAGAAATAAGGTTTTCTACTATCTGCTTCAAATAACACGCAAATATTTACAGAACACAGAAACTTATTGCTTTTTTCAATCTCAATTATGTCTTCTCTCGGACGGCAAATTGTTTCGAGATTTCAGCGCAGGTCACTTTTCATATCATGTTTGCAGTATCCATACAAAATGTGGAAGGAGAAAAGAACATATTATTCGATGTAATGACACGGTGGATGTGAGGGTACCGCCACAGTGAAACAAAAAGCAGTGTCAAATAGATCAGAAGAATTTTATCTAACATTACTATCTATGAAAGACCCTCTTCGGCTGCATTCGACTGACAAGATGCTGAAAAAGTAAGAGCGTTGCAGACGAACAAAATGTAATGAATAAAATTTCAACGTGCGCGATCTGAAGGTGATGGCATAATTCGGCAATGAGGAGGGGTATGGATTCCCGATGAGGCGACGAATTATAAAATTTTGCACTCTTATTGCACCTCACCGCAGTAAGAGGGTAAAAAGAGGGGAAATCTGTAACGTTCAGTCTGTGTGCTCTGAATTTACTTTGAATGAGAAGAAGGAAGATATTGCTGAGTTCTTTTCGGGATGCTTGCATTCTATATCCTCTCGATCTGGTAATCATATTCCTTGCCCTTCGTTATATACAAAGCATTATTCCAACCCAAATCAATAACTCCACTTTGACTACCTACGTCTTGTTGTGGGAAACGATGAGATCTGTTGCGCCTCAGTGAATGTGATTCGCCTGTCTGTGTACGAATGCAACTGGAAATTGCGTGCCAAAACATCGTGTACTTATTGCAATTGCAAAACGCACTTGCAACTATCTTGTTAGCCCACAGCGCATTGGAGAGATCCAGAAGGATGACACTGCACTATATGGTTAATATTTCCTTCCAACCCCTCTATCGTAGTATAAGTACCATTTTACCTTGAATATAACAGAAGGATATCGATCAAGACCACGAAGATCCACCTCACTGATTGAAACCAACTCCACGACTCAACGTCGACAAAGCGCTACAGATCAAGTAAATGCTCGTTTTGAAAGAGGATTTTTCTGAATACGCCTAGCTTGTCCCGCGTATCTCTCCGACCGCTGCTCATTGACAGAATTTTTCTTTGCCCGCTACAAATAACGACGGTAATCCGATCCAAGAATTATATCTTGGATAGATCCGACAGTGAGCGCACTAAAACACAGAAAACATGCATTTTCATAGATATCCATGTGGTGCAAAACTCTCTAAGTAAAATGCACAAGTATTTGATTTTTCGTACAAAAAAGACTGGAGCATAACAAACTTTGGCTCATTACCGACATACGAACGTCGGTGTTGCCTAATTTTGAAATTGGTGACATTATTTTAGTTGGGTGTGCTTTTAAGAATGGGTAAATGCTTAATTTTAAGTGGAAAGGACGTCGTCTCATTACAGCTGTTCTCAATACTGTGCTGTACAAGGTTGCGTACATAAATTGAGATATAAAGTGAGGATTTGCACGCTAAGCGTCGTCTTCTTTACCGAAACAGCATGGTGGAAAACGATGGGCACTACGAGTTTTGGAGTTACATACAACATTCTGAAGCTTCTTAAGAGGTAATCGACCGCCTGCTCAAAGTCAAGAAGGATCAAGATAACTCCAAAATCCAAGTGCAGTGGGTAGGACTACCTTATGAACGTACCGACTCCCTTGAATTGCTACAGTTATATCTGCAGCAAGTCAAGGTACTCATAGGCAGGTCACCGCCTCTAGTGCATGATTGACTATCTGCCGCACTGTATTTTCCTCTCCGGTTCTCCATTTTGCGGCATTTGCCGACTGTGGCACCCGTAGCTGTCCACACAAGTAATGCTCTCCTTGACAGGGCTGATACACACGATGAATAAAAACTAAAAGCAATGCGTTCATGCACTAGGCAGTGGTCACACCAACTATTGCAAGTAATTGCAAAAGTCTCAAGCTTGTAACAAATACACCAATATTATGTAAAATTACCCTTTATATTGCAATATTTTTGAGAAATATTCTAAAATGCAGCGTTTATTATAATATGATTACAATTAACACTACATTCTTGAACATTGCGTTATATATTGTAATATTTTCGAAACTTCCAGTGCATATTCGGTCGAGTGTTATATTAAATCGAAGTAAATATTCCTATACTTACCAATAGTGCAAATGTTTTGCAAAACTTTTCTATTTGACTAAATATTTCTATACCTTCTAACATGCAATACATGATGCTATAAAAACTAAATTGCCATATTTATTTTTTGAGTTGTAGAATGTTTTCAAAAATGTTCCTCCTGTTTGAATCTTTGCCGAAAATTTCGTTTTAAAAGTGTGTCAAGATTAAGTTGAATCAAATGTATCTGAAATTATGTTTGAACTACCTTTAATTCACTTTAATATGAAGCAACATTTCGTGTATGGCATATATACTGTGGCATAGACGAAATGTAGCTTCATCGATTCGAAATGGAATCAGTGCGTACGGGGCCAGTATCCAAGCAGGTCCAGTGTGGATGGAAAACATCGTCACAGGCCCGAGTTAGGTAATAATCTCCAACTTTTAAGAATAATTGAGGAGAGATATTTATTAGAATTAAACAGTTTTTGCAAACAATCAAATAGAAATACTTTTTCGACCGTAAATATATATCACATTAAAGTTTTTATGAAATTCCGCTAGGCAAGTTCCGAAATGGATGTGAATTGATTTACCGCCCGATTTGCATTAATGTTCAAAATTTCTATAGTAATTGAAATATTGTTAAACCCCATTTATTATTACAATCTTTTCGAAACGCAAAAAGTGTCGCAATATTTTGAAAAATTGAAAATCGTTCTGCAATGATCTTCGCAATAAACGTAAACCATCAATAGTCTGCAACAAATACAGTACATATTTCAAAAAGATTATTGAAATTTAATTTATTGCATGAAACTTCTGGTTCTGAGATTTGGGAATGGTTAAAATTTTCTTGCATTGAAATTCTTTCATTTCGACGCTGTCGATTCTTTAAACGATCTTTAAGTGCGGTGTGGAAAGTTCTGTAGTTACAGTAGTTCATTGAAGAAGCTTTTATGTGATTTTAATCGAAAGCGTTCGAAATCTGCCTTCTCACCACTGGCGAATATTTTCATGAAATGTATAACGACTGAAATGTTCATTTATAATTTTTGCGGAAATCGCGCTGGTCTGTGGCGTAAAATTACACGAAATACATGAGAGACCATTTGTTCAGAACTACCCATAATTTTCTTGCATATAAGGGCAATTATCCATGGCTTCTGTGCGGATGAAATAGAACACTTTATCCAGTTGATGGGGAATAGCCATGCAAGTAGAAGAGCTCTTTTCAAGATTTTTAGAAAATTTTGAAGTCGTTCTTCTGGAGTTGAGTTATTAACTCTGCTCACATTAATATAAAAACACACACACACACACACAATTTAATATATCTTATTCCACTGTTTTTCTTGAAGATGGATCGAGTGGAAAAGCATAGAACATTAAAATATCCCTTCTCTATTTCGCAAAAGGAACCAGAGCGTGTTTTTTGGGATAACATCAAACCTAAGTTAACATAGTACTTATAGAATTAAATTATAACGTTTTTATATATTATATATGTTAAAAATTTCAACCTCTGCTCTCGTCCTTATTCAGTTTTCATACAATCCATACAGTCCAGATTACGGCCTTAACTTGAGAATTCCGAGCCGGATGAGATAGCTGCACTCCCCGCTGGATGATCGAAACGCCCTCTCCGAATATTTTTCAAATGATATTCTCGCGCAAAGGAAAGCCATTTTTAAAAACATTTTCTCATGATTTTTTTATAATCAGCTTCTCTTCGATGCATCGCACTCCAGCCGTACAACACCATAGCCTACCACCACCGTACACGGTGTGAAACACCGCTGTGAAGATGCAAAACGGTATTAAAGCACGCCTAGTACTGTGGCTTACTACTGCATGATCATACAGTCGTGATTCACTGAACCGGGGATGGTGAGTCGTGCGTCACTGCACGGGGGATGGTGGCACACTACTGTATGTTCAACAGTTGTGCGAAATCACACTGGGTATGTCAGAACGCCAGTGTACTTTCGTACAGTGATGCAAGACCAGACAGAAAATGGTGTAAAACTACTGTGTTGTAACACAGTAGTGTACCAACTTGCACGACACAGTGAAAAACCAATATAGTGGCGAATAACTATGCTTGGTGGGGTGGTACACCACTGTACGGTCGTACAGTGATGAACCACCTTATATGGTGTGACGGTACACTACTGTAAGGTCGTATAGTAGTGCTCGTGAAGGACATGTTTTCACTCCACTGTACAGCCGCACTGTAGAAAACCAAAGTAGGCGTTATTATTGGCACATCAGTGAGGAGCGGGAGCCACTATAAATCTGTACAGTGTAGGGACTACTGCAATGCAGTACTGAATTAAAGTAGCCCAGTGACCGTTGCGATGCATCGGCCTATGAAATTCTGTTGGGTAAACGTGTACGCGACGGATAGCCTGCTCCTAAGCATTTGGGCCTTAAGCGGACGGGCCTAACTACAGGATTTAGCCCACTTTACAATCCGGAAATGACTGTATAGTGAGCGGGTCACTAATTTAACAGCTAAGGCGGCACCGTACACGGGCGCTGGAAAGAAGGTGGCAGACTCCCTTACATAAGGCGTCCGCGCCCGGAAATAAGGCGCGTGGGACACGCGTAGCGAGAAATCGAAACCCCTGCTATTAAAATTCCCTCCCTTAGAGGAAAAAGTCTCTGCTGGCCCTTGAGGTCGCGTCAAAAAACCTTCCATATATTATATTCCAGCCGTAGGAGTCGGGAATTTGAGCGCCGGCCCACGCACTCGTGCAAAACCCTTCACCTATACCGCCCGCTCGTCCTTGGAAGCTGCCTACCTCCACGACTCTCCCCAAACCCGAACGCCTTCCTCCATCGCTGGCACGTCGGCACGAGCTCTCGTAACAAGCGGTCAAACTACACCAGATATTTCCGTTCCAATTTACTCTTTCTTCTTTTGCAGCTCCCCTTAGTCCGTTGCTCAGGGGTCAGAATCTTCCGATCCTCCAGATTGCTCATCATATATACTTCCTAACCAAACAGCACTGTGTTCTATAAATTCTCCTTGCGCCCCGCACTGCGGTAGGTGGCTGCTTTCCCCGACGTCGGGCTGGGCTTCCGCGCAGCCGCCGGAAGATTTCCGCCAAACAACTTCCCAAACCGCCGCGCTGCACCGGCTCTGTCTGCACTGAACGCCAGTGACCCGCGGGATCTTTTTATCCAGCAGTAAGCGCTCGAATTGGCGCCGACTCGTCGGGGGTGGTTGCGCAAAATTATAGCAAGGTGGCTGGAAGTTTTTGGAGCCGCTCGCCCCATTCTCCTTAGCCGCGCTCTTCTCATCCAAGCCGGGTGGATCGTCGTTCCTCTAGCTGTGGAGCGTCAAGGAGCCGCCGTTTCTGATCAATTCAATGGCGCTTCCGGCGCCTTCGCGCCTGCAGTTTCCTCCTACAGCCCCCTACCATTGCGCCTCCGAACGCGGCTCGCCAACCAGATCGCCCATTCAGCGGAGCGAAGGGCGTCGTGGCCCACCGTATTTCCGTGGTTCCCATGGTATCTTTCTTGCGGACTGACTCATCTCCCTCCGAGAAGGTGCGGGCGCCACCAGTTTCCGACCGGGCTGCACAAAAAACCATCCGAGCCCAATGCGGGGCTTCTAAGGTGATGCTCCCATGCCTGACCGAACCGGGGAGTCCGCCGTGCCGGAATCGAGGGACGACGTCCCGCTCGGTGGATGGCGCGTCTTCCTTGCATTGACGTCGCGCGTAAATCCTTGAAGTTGAGACGAGGCGCGGCGCGCGCGCGGCTTGGTCTGCCGTGAAATAGGTTGATTTGGAAATCGAAAATGCATCAATCGCGACGTGATTGTGATTTGCGGTGAGAAAGTTGATATATTTGGAAAACCAATTTACACTAATGAGAAAATTGATTTTCGCTGCTCAATTGCATCATTTGGAAAATCGGGTGGCATAAATCACCTCGTGGAAATCATCGCAACTTAGAAATCAAGCAGCACCAATCAGTGACGGATTTGGCGGTCGAAATTGACCGATTAGGAAATCTATTTTGCACAATAGACGATCGATTTTAGAACCCAACATTTTGTGCGAATGGCTTTTGCACGAGAGTGTCGATGTTTGCGTGAACCGAGGTGAACGCGCCGCGTATTGTGTGCGCCATTTCACGGGACTTATTCCTTTCAATTTCTCCCGCGACCGGCGAAATAAAAGAAAGAAGGGCAGCCCCGCAATGTTAAGCACAAAATAGGCACGTGCGATGAAAGTATAGACCTGATTTTAGCGCACTGTAGTAGACACTGTAAAAAAATTTCCTTGTGCGATGTGACTCCCTGCCGTAACTCTTAATGCCTGTAAGAGGCCGCTATTGAATAAAAACTGCAGCAGTATGCGCACGCGCGTCCGTGCTATCGCAGTTCAGATTAATGTTACCGGGAAAGGACATTAAGAGAAAGATAAACATCAGCACGAAGCAGTGTAGCATAGTTGCATCGGAGGGTATTAGATGCGTTGCATGCTTTCAGATAATAGTCAATCCTTTCCTGGAACTGACTTCAGAAGTCTGTCCTGGCGCTATTCTTCCCTGTAGTGTCGCGCCTTGGAAGCGCTTATTACAAATAGCCATGGATGAGTGGCTGCAGCCGAGGCAAGTAGGGCTAGTTCCATTGTTAGCGTTTCGTCTTCAGAGACATATTATTCGCTCTCGCAGGAGCTAAAAGACGACTACTATTCGTCTGATGAGAAGTCTCCATAACCCGAGAGCTTAAAATGGGAGGTACTTCTCCCGACGCTTTCGGAGACAGAATTAGAAGAGAGACTGGCATCTTCTTCTTCTTCTTCTCGTCTAGGAGGAGGTTGCGCCCGAAGAATTCGGCTGATTCTACTTGCTGGAAGATTCAGCTGTTAGATAACGCCGGGTATTAAACCTACCAAGCTCCACATACCCTAGATGACCACGGCATTTTCGAGTTCAAGGTATGAAAGACTGGTTTCATCTTTCTTGTGGTGGGCCACGCGTAGCGCGACAGAGGGGAGGAGAAGTTGGACAAAGAAGTTCGTATTTTTCTGTGTGTAGTTAACTAGTTCACCAGCACAGGCGGTCGGAGAACGCATCCTCGGTTTCAATGAGCTTCTTATGTAGGGCGTGCAACTCGTTGAGGGCATCTTACATTGTAACTGGCTTGGAGTAGACCTGAGAAAATTAGTCTCATTATTTGCCTCTTTCGATTCTGAATAGAAGGAATAGGCTTCACCATCCCTCGATCCCGACGAGTCGTATGAATCGTCATGAAGAGGACGAGGATTCTGATAAAAAATCTCGAAGCCCTCTTGGAGATTTTAAGAGCTAAAATATTTAAACGAACGAGACGAAGAGTGCGAATAATCGTCGTTCAGAGCAGTTGACTCTTGTTATTCTCCCTAGTTTACACTTGGGAGTCTTGAGGGTATTATAGCTCGAGGTGGGCGTCGAGTGGGACTCCCCTCCCTCTTCTTCGCTCAGTTCTGCAGCGGCAGACGCTGTAACCGCGAGGGTCGAAGTTTGGCACAAATTCGTAATCGCATGCACCTATGCGAAACTGTTTTAGTTAAAAGGGGCAGAGGCCTCTTCTGGATCGCGCTAAAGAGCGGCCACCAGCTGCTACAAAATTTTGAACCTATCCTGGATTCGTCCGGGATGATTGAGCCCATCTTGATTGACATGGCCGGGGAGCGCACCTCAGCTTGGAGCACAAAGACAGCCTCTAGAAGCTTAGTGACTTTTTATCCAAGGGGTTCCAGTTCTTTCTAACATAGAAAGGATGTATTGGACCCTTGAGCCGAGCGCTCGGCGAGCGCCGGGATGGTGACATATTCTGGAGACTGCAGTCCCAGGGTCAGTTCAGACGGCTTCGCGTGTGCTCGGTCGGTGCTTATCGAAGTATCGTCTTCTACTTCGAAGATCTAAAAAAATCCCTCTCGTGAAACTGAGGCTGCTCTTCACGATGTTAGAGGGCTGCGTCATCACCACATCCTTGAGACGATTTTTTCCGAGCCCTGTCTTCGAAAACGGGCCTGACTGATACATGGTCGTGGGGAGCCTGTCTCGCGAGGTGGGTACCCACGGTCTTGGAGGATGAAAACAAGGTGAATGGGGGACGACTACCTCCCTCCCGCTGAATCTTCCGACTGAAATTCCTGGGACGGTGTTCATGGAACCTTTAAATTTACTCGTTGAACAAATCTTTGTCGGTTGAGTGCAATATGCGGGTTTAAAGGTTGATGGGCGGTGCGTAGTAAGAAAACCATCGAGTGCTCTTGAAGAACGAAACTCACAACAATTTTTTCCACATTAAACAAAGCTTCTGATACTAACTCTACTGGCAGAAGATGCTTGTAATGCGTACCCTACCCACGGAAAAATTTGTAAAGAGAGCGAGACGCTCGCGAGCACTTCGTCCTGAACGGATGGAAGGAGTTTAGAACGAGACAATAATCTCATAGGAACGCATTAAGTTCCCGTGAAGCTCTCGGATGACGATTAAATCTGCAGCACGTACCTACCACCTTGTGGCCTGTCATGTGGGAGAGTTCCAGTAGCGTCAGGGATTCTCCAATACCGTCTAGCCCGACAGGTGTTTGACGAGTAAACGACCACGCAAGACCCGAAAACGACAGGTCGTGAGCGTAAGCACTGTTTCCAGTGCACAATTTATTTAAATCGGTACAGGGCAGGAATTCTTCCGCACGTTGTGCGTCAGTAATGAAAGCCTACGACGACTACGGAACGTAAAAGGCAAGTAGATAATTGAGCTCCGCCTGTGGTCCGAAGGACGATGAGATATCCCCACGGGGACGATTCACCTCAATAACTGCTTTCCATACGATTACGCATCTAAAAAGACTTCTTTCTTCTATGCTTGACGCGCGGAGGCTCTATGGCTTGGACTAAATTAAATGAAGAATGCTGGAATGGAGTCCGGGCCCGGTTGCTTTTTTCGAACCGGGGCTTCTTTCTTCAATCAGGGTTAGCCCCCCGCGATGCTCTGATTCAATTGCCCGACAAGTACCACTCATGTTTCTCCGGGTGGTTTGAGATATACATCTTCAAGTACGTGTAATAGTCCTCTCTGTCAATTCATCACAATTTCATCTACCACATTAATAACGGCGCTTGAGAATTGGAGACCTCTTCCGAGCGTGATATTCTTTGACGCGCCCATTCGAGTTTACATGAAGCTGTTCGACTTCTTCCAAAAGAACCTGCGACTCACCCTCGGGGCACTTTATGCATCGGATTGCAAGTGCCACATACCGTCGAAGGTTGTTGATCGGTGAGCGTCCTTGAACGATTCGTCCGATCCCATTGCAAGATTTCCAGACGGTCAGCAACAAGCTCCTTTTAAAGGTTCTTGCGGGTCCTTATCTGGAAGCCCCCGGATACTGTATTGAGAGAAATGCGACGCGGGCAATGGAGACCCATGGCGGTATCTTTATAACCTCTGCGTGGACTATTTGCGAGGATTTTTCTCCTTCGTGTTTACCGTTCCGCTTCCAATAAGCGGCCCGTGTTACCAACACCGGTCGAAGAATATGTCTTGTTCATACCATCTCCGGCCAGTCACCTGGCTTTTTTCTCTTCTTTTCATCAGTTCTTACGGACAATTCTGGGACCCGACGTTTTGGCGTCAATCTCTTCCACAGTACTGAGCCACCTCGAAAGAGAGACCTCGAACACCCTTCGTCGCAATTGCTTACATTTTCTCTGGATTTTGCGTGGGTTTTGTTCTTGCGCTCACGAGCATTACTGCTGCAAGCTTTGCACGACACTACTTTAACAGCTAAAGCTTCACTACGCACGAGCGACAGCCACGGGACTGCGACTCCCCTTACGTAAGGCGCCCATGTTTGTAAATAAGGCGCGTGAGAAACGGGTAGCGGAAGATCGAAAATTCCATTTCTACAACGCCAGAAAGCCCAAATCGTCCGATGGAGGATTCAGGAAGAAGAAAAATGGATCCACGCATCTGTCTGTTCATACTCTACGGGAATTACCCCAAAAAGTCAGAACAGGCAAAAAGCTGCTTTAATGAAAAGTATGGGCCTGTGGAGGTCCAAAGAAGATTTAATTGACGCGGAAGGGTCCATTACCTTCCGAGGAACAACTCCCGCATTTAAAAGAATAAAAAGGGATGTACTTCGACGGGTAGATATGAAGGGAAAACCTGGATCCGAGAGAAAACAATCACCTTGGCAGCCGCGTTATACACAGATTTACTTCTGGAGATTGAAAGAATCTGTTGTCTGGAGTCATATTTAATAAGCGGACATTGAAAAGCCGTGACGATTTCCTAATCAAGACAACTGAAATAATGGCGTTCAACAGAGCCATGAGTCATGGCAACACAGGTATTATGATTACGAATAATATACGTTCCGTTGGGTGCATACGTTCTGTGAGCACTTCCAGATTCAATCTGGAAGTTCTCACAGAACTTATGCAGGACCCTCACGGGGAAGCACTCTGCGAATCCCATAGTCCCATAAAAATGTTAGGAAAAAGTTTCCGCGTGATTTCAAATGGTGAACTCGAGGAATGCGAAGTTTCAAATTCTGATGAACCCCATTTTTTATCAACCTTGATATCGGGAAGACACTTGGGTTTCGAGGTGAAGACGAAGTCAAGTTTACTGATGTGGTATCCGTGGGTGAGAGAGTGACAATGGTTGTACGTTTGACTGGTAGTGGCGATGTATGCATTGCTTCCGCATTTTTGATATTTCAAAATAAGGATCGGAGTTATCCTATCCGTGGAGTTCCAGAGGACTCTCCTTGTGCATCCTATCGCACCGGACCCAAAGGATGGATGAAATATATTGTTTTTCCGCATTGGTTATCGGAAAGACGTTCTTTATCTCCTCTTCGGAATCAGAACACGACAGTTCTGTATGTCGACAATTTTGAAGGACACAAATTCACCAACGAGGATGCTGAAGAACTACCATCAACCAAGACTGAGCAACATTTTCCCCCAAAGAATGCAAACTGACTTGGTGCAGCCTTGTGAATATTTTTTCATTCAGAAAATCAAGGCTTCCAGGATGTCACGGTGGGAGGCCCTCAAATTGAATTGATTCATGCTGGGAAATGGGCGATTGGTTCTGGAATACTTCCCAACCCTGGAAAACAGGTCTTCTTAAAACTGGCTGCAGACGATACAAAAGACGACAACAAGCAGCGAGATGAGGATGATATTTAGTATACACGCAAGGAGATGGTGCGAACAGGATTGAATTTAAACTTCAATAGAGAGTGGAAAGAGCGCCAGCTGTCTCCGAAGCTTCAGAAAATTATTGCTCGTCGCCGCAATCCTTTCGACGTTCAGCCTGTTCTTGGTAGTCGAGGTGAATAATTCGTAGTTTATTTTCATAGTGCTAGACTAAACAGAGTGATTTGAAATGTAAAATTAAATTGTCGCTGTGATTTTAGTGTTGGTGACACTAATTTAAAACCCACGGATATTATTGTTAATTTTAACTTATGATGAACAACTCTAACAATCTAAAACGGGTCTCAAGTCGGCCTTATTTTACAGTGTGGCTCACATTATTCGCAGTATTTAGTGTCGTTTAAGAACAACAGATGAATTTCAGGTTCGATTTTGCGATTATGTCCGTCACGTAATTTTTATTTTTTCTGCTTGATAAAGAAAAATAGGTCCAGGCCCTAGAATCATAGTCGTACGGAAAAATTTTGAAACGATTTGGAATTTACTTTTCGAGCTTTTCGAAATTTGATTCTCCCGAAAAACGAAGATATGAAGAAAACGTGTACACTGTAGAAATTTTAATGAACTCCTATTTTTGTGTACCTGTTTTGTGAATGAAAGCACACCATTTTTATATCATCTTTATTCAAAAAAGTTCGTGTAATTTCTGCCTGAACTGGATGAAAACAACAAAGCAAATCTAAAAATTTAATTTGAAAACATTGATAACACTACCGGAAATTTTTATGCTAATCGCAAAGGTTTTCGAAAATAGTCATGTATGCGGTGCCGATGGCAAGCCGACAAAGAGTGAGCGAAGACATAAATGATAGACGCCTTTGGTGCCTGGTGAACCATCCGGGGTACCGGAGTCGCAGAGAGAATCTAAGCAGTGCGCAGTGCGCAGTGCGCGGAGGTGGAGAGGTTTGTGTGGTTTTCGGCTTGCTCGGTTTGCCACCACTCCCGCTTTTTCCGATTAACAGGCGCCTTCCACGCCTGGTATAAGCGTAAGTGGAGTGGTGTTGGTTGGTGGTTTCATTCACGCATGTTCGCGCGGGTGTGCAATCTGGTTGCCCTTCACGATGAGGGGGCTGGAGTCGCGCCTTCGGCGCGACGTGCCCCTCATCCCGAATAAATCTGGCGGTGTTGGTTGCGCATTTTTCTGCGCCATGCGAAGGGAGCTGAATTCGCTTTGGAAGCGCCAGGGGGTGGAAAAGTATCACTATGCGGAATGATGCACTTTGGGGGCCGTGCACCGTGGGATATCTGGGAGTCCCGCCTGTCGGCGCTACGCACACT
>JAVCKV010126997.1:0-19277 GCA_032274145.1 Herpochondria borealis | reverse complement strand
GCGCAACTGACAAGAAGTATCCTGGTGCAACAGCAACCACAACAACCGCACAGCTTCTACTACTCCGTTGCAACAACAACAACAACAACTACATCAGAGCAGAGAGTCTCCACAGTGTTGAAGACGACGACGAAAGAATAGTATTGATTGATTCAACAGTGGCAAGAAGAATATACAAAATGACGACACAAGATGACGAGGCAATGGCTGCGGCCGACAAGGAGATGGAAGAACGCGCCAACAGAGCCAAACAGCTCCTTAGTCAACGATACAGAGGTCTTCGAAACGATCAGGTGAGTCTTATAATAATATGAACCAAGGATGTATGTATGCGAACTCGTCGTTAACACAACTCTCATCCGCAAACAACTAATGATGACGACCGGACGCACACAGGAGGCCAAGCATAACCGCAAAATGCAGCTTGAACGAAAGATGATTGGTTTGCCAGAAGAGAAGAAACAGACTCTTCGAAACGCCTTGGAACAGGAAGAAATCTCGATATCCAAGGAGACTCGCAAACCCATTACAACAGCAGACTTTGAATCCCTCGTGGTCGTGGGTCGTGGAGCATTCGGTGAAGTCCGTTTGGTGCGACGAAAGACCAAAGACAAGACGGATCCCAGCAATGGTCAAATCTATGCGCTCAAGAGTATGAAGAAGGAAATGATGGTGGTCAAGAACCAAGTGGGGCACGTCAAGGCTGAACGGGATGCACTCGCCAAAGCGGATGACAACAACCGTTGGTTGACTGTGTTGCATTATTCCTTTACCGATGAAACGCATCTCTACATGGTGATGGAGTACATGCCAGGTGGTGACCTCATGTCTCTTTTGATGAAGGAAGATACCTTCTCTGAACAAGTCACGAGATTCTTCATGGCTGAAGCAGCCTTTGCTATTTCGTCTGTGCATGCTTTGGGTTACATTCATCGTGATATCAAGCCTGATAACATGTTGTTGGATGCGAGGGGACACTTGAAGCTCACGGATTTGGGACTTTGCAAGAAAGTGGGTGATGTAAGTCCTGATGATAGTCCTGAAGTTGTGATTCAAATGCTCAAAGCGCAGAGTATCTCTGATGAGAGCAATGGATCATCGGGCTGGAACAAGACTCAAACGGGCGGCGGTTCTGGTATGCATCGCCCTCATGGTGACGCCATGGCCATGTCGATTGATGGAGATATTGCGGCAGGCGATGGTCCTCGACCTCAAATGCCAACGGGCCAGGCCCGTCGTGAGATGGCCTACTCGACGGTGGGTACTCCTGATTACATTGCTCCAGAAGTGCTTGCGGCGCAGAATGGCGCCTCTGGCTACTCCTACACGTGCGCAGTAGACTGGTGGTCGCTCGGAGTCATTATGTACGAATGTCTGGTGGGATACACTCCATTCTATGCAGAGGACCCTGTCACTACCTGTCGCAAGATTTTGCGCTGGCGTCAGTGCCTCGAGATTCCCTCCGAGATCAAATCCACGCTCTCCCGTGAGTGCATTGATTTCTTGTCCTGTCTGCTGGCAGGACCTGAGAATCGTATCGGCAGTCCAAGTCAGGGCGGTGACTTTACGAATGGATTCAAGCAAATCATTAATCATCCGTGGTACAAGGGATTTGACTGGGAGGGACTCAGTGAAAGGGAAGGTCCATTGCTTCCTGCTGGTGCTCGTGAATTCCCAGAGCTTTTGGAGTATTTGAAGTAAGTGGTGCTGTGCTGTGTTATAATGTGCTTTCTCGATCGACTCGTTTTTTCATTTGCGCCAAACTCGATAATCTCACACAACTCCTTGTGCTGTTATGTACAGAACATGCCCCAAATCTGATCCACGCTTCAAGCAGTTGGTGCAGCGCGTCACTCAGAACTTTGACACGTTTGAAGATTACGGAAGCAACTTGGACATGGATCGGCGCAACCGTGTGAATGTGGCCAATTTGGATCAGTTTTATGACTACACGTACCGCCGCATTCGTAAACCCCGCCTTCCCACTTCTGAAACAATTACGGAATGAGTAGTAGAACGGACGATTTCATTCGATTCGATACGATACATGCATATTATATACTGACCCTATAATAAATAGAGAGAGAGAGAGAAGATCCCAAGAGGCTGCTAGAGAGATTGTCTACGTTGTAGGTAACATGTACTACATTTGGACTTCACCTATCTTTCGATACGAGTAGATTTGATCACTGTGAGGAATTCGGAATTTTTCAAGTTTCCTGTTGTGGTGCTGAGCTCTTTCGGGGAATAGCAATCTAGGTAAGGTGGGAAGAACAGGTCGGAAGCTGGTACCAAATAAAAAGAGTTAGCACTCTTTACTCTACCGAGGTCTCTGTCTCAACTAAATGTTCGATGTAGCAAAAAGGAGATTGATAGATCTAGTCTCGCGTATTCTGTCAATCTGGTCTACTGTACTCGTACTGTACATACCGTGCGTGTTGAAATGCTTGTCTGTCAATCTGTCAATGATTCCGTTTTCGTTTCCACATGAAAATGATGCTCTCCCTGCCCACCGCGTCACTCACTCGCACTTGCTTGTTGCGCCAAAGTTCCCGCGTAGTTTTTCGATTGGTTTCTTTCTCGCAACATCGCGACCACGAAAGTGTTGGTCATCACCTACCTAAAACCTCGCCGAAGATCTAAGAACCTCACCATCAGCACAACCCTCGCAGGTAATAGCCCTCATCAAAACGCACTCTTATCTATCTTGCTGAGTATAGTACTCCTCGAATAACCACAGTCAGTTGCAGTCATCTCGCTGTACACTACAACAATGAACAAGAGCACAGATGATGATGATGCGCTGATGGTTACCGCAGACTCTGTCTTTGGTTTCAGTCTGACGACACATCGCGATAAGGATCTCGGTGTCGATGCTCCATCCTTTTTTCAATATGAGTGCGCCATTGCCGCCATTTCCGTCTGTTTCTTTCGCATGACGATTCGATCTCATCGGGAGGAACCCTTTTTGCTACGAGTCTTTTTCGCGCTCCTCTTGGCCGCTCTGGCGTACTTGAGAAAGCCCTATGAACTCATTGTGGCGCTTCAAATGTTTTCCTATGCTGTCCCTCCATTGTTGATTCTCAATGTCGATCGCTTGCCTCGTTTCAGCAGCAGTATGCCTCCGACGTTCGTACGACTCGCGTGCATTGCCACGAGTGCCATACTGTCCATGGTGTTGGCGCATCACATTCTCTCGGACGACTTTTATGTTGTGGCAGCAACCATTACGCCCTCATCGATTCGAAAGCTCGTCTTGTATCTCTTTCCCGTGGAGGAAATGCAACAGGCGTACGATATCATTGCCAACTTTGTGGATCCAGGCGTCTTGAGAAAACAAATATCTCATCTCTTGTTTGTCACGTTCAATGTGCAAGTTTGTATGGGATATCTGGGGATTGAATTCCTCAAGCGAGAACAACAGAGACGCAATGATTTGGTGCGAATGGACATGTCAAGTGATGATGATGAAGAAGAAGAAAGTAATACTACTACTAATGGTGCAACAACAACTAACGGTACCACCAAGGGAGAAAAGGCACCCCTCAAGCAATCCGTTCAAGAGAAACAGCTCAAGGCCTCCTCTCGCTTCCAACGAGGCGCCGCCCCCTTTATTTTGCTGACAGCAGCACCATACATGTTTCAAATCATTGCCTTTGGAAACATGAACTACTTTGCCTATACCTGTCTTCATGATGATATTCATCGTGCGGTGCGCTTGAATCAGCTGTTTAATCATGATTCGCATTTGGTGGCCATGGCGGCCGATTCCGCCACATCTCCAGATGGTACGTATAAATGTCGCCGTTGTTGTTGCTGTTGCTGTTGCTGTTGCTGTTGCTGTTGCTGTTGCTGTTGCTGTTGCAGTGCAGTGTAACAAGACAACTGTAGTACATGATACAATGCGTGGACCTCGTTTCGCTCACCATCTTGTCTGTGTATCTCTTTCCACGCAGCCTATGCCCAAGGCATGGATGAAGTTGTGTCAACAACCTACGATTTCTTCAATCGAAAGCTGTTCTCATTGCCCAAGCTCATGTTGCTTCCAGGAATCATGATGCGTCAGCCCATGCTTGTTGCAAAGATTACTCCCTTTATCTTTGGTTCTGATTTCCTCAAAGCCAGAGTCATGGCATTTCTGACAACCAACATTGAACGGCTACGAAAGGAGTCCATGGAGATTCAGGCAGTTCGAACCAAGGTGGAAGCCTTTGATATGAAGAATGCTGAACTGTTGCAGCGCAGCGGTCTCGGCGCCACTGGGTTTACACAAAAGCGGTGGGAAGACTTGACCGTCAGTCTGCAACAGAAAGCCTTTATGGCATCCTTTTTGACACGTACCAAACGATTCTTCAACTGGATTCAACATCATTTCGTCTTTTCAGTCATGATTGATTGTGCCCTGGCTCAATTGATTGCCATTGGCAAGATTGTGTCGGCTGAAATCTTTGTCTTTTCTCGTGCCATTGAAGATGCCGTGGATACGGTGCTCATGCGAAGTCGTGCCGAGTCCGAGTTGGCGCGGTTGCTCACACAAATTGACAAGCTCAAGGAGCTTGCGGCTGTCTGGGAAAATAGTCGCAACCGACAGCTATTGCCGTGTCTCTTGTCACCCAATCAGCAGAAAAATACTGGTATTACCCTCAAGAATCTTCACTACTCCCGTGGCAGTGCCTCTGTCAGTGTCAATCACGTGGATATCAACCCCGGTGTGTATGCTCTGACGGGTGCCAACGGTTCTGGCAAGTCCACACTCTTTCGTGTCCTGATGAGTTGCAACAGCAACCTCCAGAGTACCGATTTGCCCGCGAGCATTGCCTTTTCATCGCCGGCTCGTCCCGTGGTGGAAGATGATGATCCAGACGATTCGTGCTCGCCAACGGATGAATTGTGCCCTCCACCGGAAGAAGAGGGAAAGCACCATCCCAAACTGGAAATCACCATGCCGTCCGAGGACGTGGCGGAGATTAGTCAGACGTTTTATTGGCCACTGTATACCCGGCCCGTGGACTGGATCTTTCAGCGACACTTGACAGATAAGGACGATGTACCGGCCTTGACACGGAGAGTTGCAGAGTTGCTTCAAGATTTAGAATTCAGACAAATTAAGAACGAAGAGGCGTCTGAAAAAGTGGAAGGCGAAGAGAAGAAAGAAGGTGGCGAAGAAGAGACTACTGTATGTATGCCAGTCGACGTTGTCATGGAAGAACTGCTGGAAACCAGGGATGATTGGTTCAACGACCTTTCGGGTGGTCAAAAGAGCAAGGTCGAGTTGGTGCGAAAGGTCTTTGTGCACGATGAGTGCCCTAGCGTTCTTTTGATTGACGAAACCATGGCACCACTGGATCCAACAAGCAAGAGTTTGGTCATGTCCAAGCTAAAAGCCAAGTGTGCGGGCAGTGTCGTGATTGTCATTTACCACACGGACGTGATGGGGTCGGACGAATCTGGTGATGAGTACGAATGTGTGCCAAGCAACAATTTCTTTGACGCGAACCTACATTTGGAGAATAGAACGCTCAACATGCGGCCATTATGTTAAAAATAAATTCAAGCGAGTGGAGAATCTAAATCTTTGACACATTTTTAGCTAGTAGACTACCGAGTTCGAATGCGTATTCGTAGTCGCGAAGTTATCGGGCGCTAACTCGCGAATCCAAACGATCCAGCCTCTGATGTTCACACTGCGTTTGATGCCATCAGTGGGTGCGAGACACCGCGGGTCAAGCCACTTCCCAGGGTGTATTTTCGCTCCGTCTAGATTGCTTGCTGGCGCTCCGAGGCCACGAAACGACGCTATATTGCCAATGATAGCTCGCTGTTGCCTTCGTTTGTTATGGCTTGCTTGGTGCGCGCTCTAGTAGATTCATTCGTTGCATTCTAGCTTTTAGCTAGCCTTAGAAAAACGTGTATAGCTGTGCTTGCAATTAGAGTGGGTGTCGTACTTCAAATCAACGCTTTGACAAGCCAACTCACTCCGCTGCATTGCCGTCACGGTTTGGTCCCAACCTGCCAACTTTAGAAAAATGCATCAGGTACATGTGGCTGGACTATAACCATGGCGAACGTAACTGGAGCGACTCTTGGAGCGACTCTCTAGAGAGAGCAGAGACACTACCACATGACACGAGACTTTTACAAAGACTACGCGAGACTACCATTCTGAGACAGAGACTTTGGTAGAGTAGCTAATGAAGTGCTAAGTTAGGAGCTCCTGTCCTTCCCCGCCTATTCTAGATTCCCCGAAAGAGCTCAATACCCGTTTTCTTGCCCACACTAGCCAGGTTTCTGGGTCTCCATCACTGTCGAGAAGAAGCCAAACTTGAGGAGGCAGCTACTTTCCATCCTTCGCCTTGGGTGTCAAAAGGTCGCTCGAGTACGCACTAAAGGCCAGATACTCTTCATCCACCTCGGTGGGACGGGTACGACGAAACGAGACAGTCTGCGACGAAAACATTTCCGTTGGTTTATCGGAACGACAGAGCTGCAACTTGCCCAGGTCATTCAAAATGTGTTGTTCAAACCCATCCTGCTTGTACAGCAGTGGAGTCTCGTCGTTGTTGCAACCATCACCACCCCACGTGTCAAACAGGTGCCCACAAGTACCACCAAAGACGGGCCCAATCAGAATGTACTCCTTGACACTGGGAGTGTGACGGAGAATCTTGGTCCAGTCTTGATGCTTGGGCATCCACGAAATGATTGCAATCGTTGGTTGAAAGTGCTGTGTCGCCTTGATGTGATTCATACGATGAATGGTGACCTCGCCAGTTGTACCAATCGTTGGGGAGGTGAGAAGCTCTAGTAACGTCAACTTTGACGTGGGTGGTGGCGTATTGGGAGGCTCGAGAAACCAAAAGCCGCTATCAGTGGCTTCCACCGTACATTTGATAGTATCATCTTCCTTGAGAGCCATTGACAAGTGGTGAGAGAGCTGACCCGTTCCACAACCAAGTTCGAGAATGACGGGGGGCGGTTGTGTTTCGTCGTCTCCTCCTCCCTCGTTGTTGTAGATTGCAAGACGTTTCTGTAGATACGCCACAAGGGCATCCACATACTCCTTGGTAAAGTACTCGTACAGCCCTCCCCCCTCTGTAAAGAACGTCTCCCATGGATTGTTCTTCCACAACTTGCAAGCGGCGCGTGTGGCCCTGTACTTGGCAAGTTGCTTGGACCCCGCAAGCGGCGTGGGGCGCAGAGCTACTGGAGCGAAACCAAACGGAGTATCTGGGTCTCCCATGTTTTTGAAATCGAACTTGCCTCCAGCAAGCTCTTGCGCGGCTTGATTGATGAGATCAGCGTGAGCTGCAACCTCCATTTGGTATTCTTCTCTGGTGAACGACACGTGCATGCCCGTGGGTGGATTGTAGGGCATGCGACGAATATCCACAGTGGGACCAAAGACTTGCACCACTTGATCCATTGTTGGCAACTCCCAGCAGCCAAGAACAAGCTTTTGTGTTTCAGTTGGAGACTTGGGCATGACAATCTCCATACACTGCTGTTCCGAAATGCAGTACGGTTTGTGATACTTGTAGACCTTCATTTGACATTCTCGACTGCAGTACCAGGCACCCTTGCAGCGTACACAGCGGAACAGCCGTTCCTGTTGCTTTCCACAGGCAGAGCAGTGCTTCTCATCAAAGATGGGCTGAGCAAACATGATAGTGTCGGTGTGAAGTAAGTTCAAATAAATCACTGAGTTTGGTGGTTGTCAGAGCAGAGACTTGAAGTGTGAATCAGCAAAATGACCCAGGTACACACGGGGTGGTGAACTAACTTGTTGGCCTCAAGATGTAGATCGAGGAGCAGACTTTCCAGCTGAAGATATCGGTGCAATCCAAGAGAGTCTGTGACACAGAGACGAATGGTAGAAGCAACAGGTTAGAGCAGGTCTATCAGACAAGGGATTGATCTAGCAACAACGACAGTGATGAGAGATCAAATGAAATTGTGAGAAAATGAGCAGATGTCAATCAAAGCAAGCCAGAGGTCTACGCACGCGTTTTCCGGGTTGGTACTTCGCAACAGTAGCGGTAGTGCTGTACAGTAAATGTTGCGTATGTCGTACGCTACGCTGGCCATTCGTGGCTGTTCCAAGGATCGCCTCGAAAAGGTTCTCAGATCAAAGTCGGCAGTCTGATCTTTATGCGCTGGGTCGTGTAAAGCTAGCATGTCAGTCTTCAACATTATATTCAAACCGTCGTCGCTCGGTCATCACGTCAAATAAACCAGACACACACAAGAGTTGCAACAACAGGTCGTTCTTGTCCTCTTTGTGAAAGCAAGCTTGCAAAGGTGGTTCGTTTTGTAGATCTCTCTTGTCGGAGATCATCCTGCCATCAAGCAAGCGATGGATCATGCTGTTCCGCGAGAAAAGGAAGAGAGTCTTGAAACCCCAGCAGCCGCGATTGAATCATCATCCCTGACGGTGGAGACGTCGACTGTAAAGCGATTCCCGATAAGTTTGAAACCGAAAAGAGAAGCGTATATAATTAATAATCGTGTTTCAGAAGAAGGAAGGCCCAATGATGAGGAAGTGTTACGGGTGCGTCCCATAGAACAACAACAACAGCGTCCAGGTCGAGTCTTTCGTCGTCGCAAGAAAGCATTTCTTGTAGCAGCTGAGGATGAAGATAGCGATGAGGAAGAAGATTCTGCCGAAGATCTGCCCATCATTTCGAGTACTAGCAAGTATCTCTCCCCATTGCCAGAAGAGCATTCATCCACAGATGATGGGGACGAAGAAACAGAAGATCATCAAGTCGAGAGCTCAGATTATGGTTTGTACTCGAGCAATGAGACTTCCGACTGTCAGGATGACAGTGCTCCACCAACACCACTGCATCTCAGTGATCGTGAAGTAGATGGAGGAGAGAACACGAGAAAGTCAGAGACAAGGAACGGTAGCGAGCAGACTGCTCGACGAGATACGGAGTACTCTGAGGTCGAATCATCCGGACTCCAGAGCTCTCAATCAGAAGGAGATGAAGAGATCACTCTAGCGTCGGTGGAAGAAATCAAGAGCTTGCGACGCAAAGTAGCTCTTGCGCCGATTACCACCACCGAAGAAACAGCACAAGGTGGTGCTGTTCTGCGGGAAAGCAGCTCCGGTTCTGATGATGAAATATGGGAATGGCCAGCGGGAGAGAAAGCCCCTGATCCCCTGGAAGGAAGCGGTGCCTCCATCAGTGACACGTCTGGACCTACTATGCAGCAGGAGCACGAGGGTATTCTGGAGAAGAAGAAAAAGTTTCAACTTCGTGGCATTCGCAAAAAGAAGGGTGGTGCCATATCACCTGCTCATGGTGACAGCGGCGTTGCTGCTGCTGCTGTAGAAGAGACGACGCACGAGCCAGAATCCATGTCTCCTACGAAACTGCGTCACCGCAAGAAATTCGGCCGAAAGAAACACAAAGCAGCAGTAGCTGACGAGGATGCAGATGGCCCACTCTCTGAAAACCAGAGAGATCTGCGCCGCGGTATCAAGGTACAACGGAATGAACACGAATCTCTCCTTCAAGAATCAGATAATTTCACCCCCAAGAAGGAGAAAGTTCGCGAAAGGATTAAACGGAGACTCAAGAAGGGTCACCGGAAAGGCTTGAGCATTGACAGTGGGGAGTTCTGGGAGTGGGAACAATCAGATTCGGATGATGCCGAACTCTTCTCTCAGATCGGTGGCGAAATTGATGATTCCCAATCTGGTGTGTTCAATGGATCAGACCTTCACGCCACTGATTTCGAAAACGTCGTGCCAAATTGTGGAGTTCCCCTGACACCTATCAAAGACGGGGTACCACTTAGATCGCGACTGAAAAGCAGGGACAAGAAGGAGCTTCGTGTGAAGCCGTACTACTGTTTTGCTCCTCACAAGGTTCATATGACCCAAGATGAAATCTATCAAAACATGGTCCAACCATCCGAGATGGTTGAGAATGTAGAGTCGTTTGTCGAACCTTGGTACGAAGTCAAGAAGGAATCAATATCTGAGACGGAGCGAACCGTGTGGGGCAATACAGACGACGGAAGGATCGGTTCGCTCAAGGTAGAAGTCCTTGGCTGTGTTGGTCTCTCAAAGCACAAGGCAGACGCGATCGTGTACCTTGTTTGTGGGGACGCAGCGTTTGCAACGGATGTCATACCAACTAGTCGCTCTCCAATGTGGCCAGCTTGCTCAAAGCGAGCTGCTTGCTTCCCAGTCTTCCACGCATATGCTAGCCTCTATATTGGAGTCTTTGATGTTATTGCGAGAAGGAACTCAGAGAATGACACATTTTGTGGTCGGGCCTCGCTTGATCTTGCGATTCTGAGGCCAGATTCAGAGTATGACGTGACGCTGCCACTTCGCGGATCAAGTTTCATTTACGATCGCCGGCCACAGGGAGTGGTACGTCTTCGATTTAGTCTACATTGGTTCAGTGAGCGGGCAGCTGTGCTTTCCTACCTGAAGGCTCCACGGAATATGGCGTCCACTTACCGTCTTGTGGAGCAGCCTTCGATTCCTTGCGCTGACCCGAAGACTTTCCGAAACGTAGCAGTCACTATTCATGGGCCAGAGCTGCCCGGCAAATACACAAAGAAAGCTTTTCAAGCTACGATGAGAGAATTCACTCTCTATTGGCAGAATTTTAAGGTGAGTTTGCTACGTTGAGCGTACGTTTGGTGGACCACTGATTCTCAACCTTTTTGTCTGTAGTTTATGGCAAAGAGTTCTGTACGCGACGCAGTCCTGTACGAACAACCCTTGAAGTCATTGTACATCTTTCTTGGCTGGATGCATTGCGCAATCAACAGTTCTGTACGCTTCGCGCCTGCGTACGTCGTGGGCTTCCTAATAATTCTTCTACTGGAAGGTTACGTCTTGCACGCTGCAAATGAACGTCGCAGCGGCGGCTACTCGCCAGTATCAATTCAAGAGTTGCTGCTTGCCTTGTTGCAATCGAGCAAATCGCGCCAGATACGGCCACTCTTGAGAGAAAAGAAAGTGAGAAAGGAAGTCAGCAAAGAGGAGAATGACGGCGGTGACGGCGATCCCTGTGACCACATGGAGTTTCCTTTTTCTGATCGATATGAGTACAAACGTCGGAGTATTGAAGATTCTCTCGTTACCAGGCATACGAGTGCTCGGAAAGAGAAGTTGGAAGGTAAGACTTGAGGAGACGCGTGTGTTATATGCTCTGAATTTCCTCTCTTATCCAGCTTCCGCATCTTTTAGAGTTGGAACTGCAAGGAAGGCTCTCTATTTACGTGAAGTCTGCATCCTTTGGATCTGGCAAATCAGTAGAGATGGATGGAGATGATACAATTGCTTCGAGCATCAACCCTGGGCACGATATCGGAGATAGCGAACATGGAGACTTCGATAGTGATCCTGAACTGGATGTGCACGGTGATGTTGACAACGTGTTCGAGTTAGACATGGACGACGAAGAGGATAATCAGCCTCTCCTGGCCAGGTCGTCTCGTTCGCTTTCAACTTCCAGTGTGAAGAGCTGCATTGTGGTAGGGCCGCCCCAAGACACCGACATGAAACCAAAGAGAAAAGTACCACCTCAAGTTCACCTTGCTCGGCTGGAAGACAAGCTCAATAAGCTCACTCAGTCGCTGTCGATGGACAGAGTCTTCTCTTCAACGCTAGCCTATAGGCCCCAGCCTCAACAAGAAGACGCGAACTTCCGAAGCGTAATGGGAGCCCATCATGTTGCCGGGGGAAAGAAGAAAGGAAAAAGAATTCCACTAGATGAGTTCGATAAAAGACTTGGGTGTAAGTGACATTTGGCGGTTCTGTCGTGCATGGACTTTTCTTGATCTTCTCGTTTCTCACTACGTTGAATTAATGAAGATCGCTTGCGACACACAAATCCCGTGACAGAGATTACGTCGTCATACCTTGGACCTTTAATGCGAATCTTCCGCATTCTCTGCACACTGACGCGAGTAGTTTTCAACGTTGGAGTCTGGTCCGATCCCTATTTATCCTTTTGGGTACTTTGCTTTCTGATACTTCTGTTGTTGGTACTGATTGTCTTCCCATGGCGCTTGTTCCTTTTCGCGGTTGGCATTATTTGTTTCGGACCGCAGGTACGTCTATATTGTCACCTTGTTGGCTGTCTTTTCTCTTGCCTGACACACGACCATAGAACTTTCTGGTTGGTAGAAGGCTAGCGCGCAAAGCCACGGAAGAGACTCCAGAAGTGGAAGAAGAGCCTACAAAGCTTACAGAACCGACGGCCCTCGACAACAATACCGAGGCCAACCCCAAAAAGGGAACACGTCGAAGCGCCCACAAAAATCCAATTGCTAAGCTGAAGGAACGTCGCCAAAAGCGCCTTGCGGAAAAACAGGAATCCAGAGAGTCTGGTGGAGCTGCTGCCTCCAGCTTCGCTGAGCTGGAGCAGCACAACGGGTCCCACCTGGACAATCGTCCTGCCTTTTCAGCTGCAGCGAAAGCAACGCGAAAGCAAGTGCAACCTCGCGAGATTGTGGTGCCATACAGCCGATTCCGCAAGGAGAGATTCTACGACTGGCCTCCAGATCCGACTGGCTCACGAGCTACGCCAATTCGATTCGAGAACTGCAAATTTGAGCCCACACAACTTTTCGAATAAACCATTGGCGGTGAAGCGCATCGTCAAAGCTGATTAGCAGCGAAGAGCATGCATTGCAAAACATTGAGACTTTAGCAACATCGTACAATAAGACTAATATACCAACGTGACAAGGAAAATACAACCAACACTCTCAACCGCTGCTTCGCACGAGGCATTGATTTTGCACGCCTTCCGGGCAAACCCGTGATGCATGTTTTGCAAGTAGAAGCTCTCCACAAACTCAGAGGAGGCTAAGTAGCAAGAGTGGAAGAACGGGTCGGGTGGGGCAAAACCCTTACTACGAAATCGGCGAAGAAATGCCTCGCGAAGGATATGATAGTTGCTCGCAGTCAGTCAGCTGTGCGCAATAAGTCGCCTGTGCGTATTTGTAGTCGCGATTTTCCGGTTCGTGTCCAACAAACCGCGCGCCAGCTGCCACGACCTCTTGCATCAGAGCTGGAAAGACCTTTGCGACTTTTTGCAAAGATCGTTATCAAGATCAATGACGAGAAGTAGCCATGGTCGTACAAAGGAAGGGCGAACAAACCTGCATCGTCTGCTGTGATGGCGGACGACACCTTTGTGTTAGTCACCTGTTTGCTGGCGTTCTTCAGTCATGTTGTCGCGGAGGTCGAACAGCGCGACAAACACTGTATTATAGAGCTGCTACTGTAGAAGAGAACACTTGAAAGAGATTTGGCAATCTAAATGTGTATGGTGAACATCTCGCTTTCCGTATGCTGCTGATGCCGAGGTACTGGCTAGAGCAGCAGAGCACTGAGTAGAGCAACTAGTGGGCGTGATGATAAAAATACCTCCGACATGGAGAAGACTGGAGTGGAAGAATGACCATCGTTCGTACTGTTTCGTGTTTCCTTGCTGGTAGCAGAAGTATAACATAGTTCATCAAGTTGATGTTCCTAGTACTGCAGAGGCCCACCTGCACAATTCAGCAGGGCAAAGCTATATATATAGACATGTACTCATCAATATCCGAGGAAACGGAACCAATTTCATCCGCAGATGCATCGGCGATCATGTTGTCGAGGAGAAAATCGATCGACCTCGTCATTGGCACTCTCGTCTTCTGAAACCAAACGAAGGATACCAATCTTCCGAGGAGCCGGCGTAGCTATGCATTGCGTCAGGAGAGGCAGACGTACTATCAAGAGATAGAAAGGCGTCAATGACCTGGCTCGCGGATCATGATTTGTGGAAGCCGTGTTCTCGTCCTCGCTCCGTCACAACCACACCAGTCGAACTCATTTTCGGCAACTGATTCTTCACTATCTTGATTCAATGAATGACAAGGGGCAACTCCAAGGCACACTTCAGGAGAAGCATAGGTGTCCGACATTATGCTTCTTGCTCCTGATGGTTGTGGCTGCTGCATGATTATAAAGCCAAACTGGCTGCCTGCAGTGCTACTACTACTACTGGCTGTATCAAAGCAAGTGGTGCATCATGTCTGCAGGCACCGCGTCGTCTCCTTCTTGCTACTAGTTTGAACCTTCTGGGAAGAACAAACCTCGTAACTCTAGTTCAGCAGTACTAGGTGGAGCTGCGAGCGAGAGACAATGGGCGACGCTACACCAGCAAGTTTGTAATCTGAAAGATTAGATACGCAAGGTATTGTCTAGTAGAAAGGTACTTTCGCCAAACTTCTTGGCTGGACTTGTGAGCTCATGACTCCAACACCTTATAATGTCATTTATAGCGGATTGGAATTTACTGTCGTGTAAAGAGTGTCTCGGAAGCCTGACCAGCTGGGATGAGCCGTTTCTATTGTTCGGTGGAACAATATTGTGAAGACGCCAACCCACAACTATTAATTAGTCTTATGCCCCAAACAGTGAGATTTATGCGTTTATCCTTAGTTTATCCAGCGACTTTTTCTCTACGAAAGGGTTTCCGAAAACCGAAATGACCGCCATTTCGGTTTTTCCGAATGTTAAACACGTAACACGGTTCGAATAAGGCTTATCGTTCCTCCCAAATGTCGCACGATCCTTGTTATATATAGCTGCAAATGTATGAATGATTACATTTCATATTTCCCAGTATGGCGTATGAGAAACCATCCATGTCACAAGAATCCCTCATATAGTCTATGTATATTACCCATCCAACCACAGTAGTCGTGATAGGATCGTGAAAGGCTGTCCCCAAAATAATAGAGATCCATCGAATGTCTTCCCGTGTCGCAAAACGAGCACAAAACAGAAGCCTTGTGTAATACTGCCGCGACGCTGATTCCAGATTGCTTCTAATTTTGGAAGTTGGTCGCTTATTTCATTTCATCTGTCACTCCTCTGTGCTCCTCTCCATCGACGCCATGACTCTTCTGAACAAGGACAACAACAACAACAAGTCGAATAGTAGCGAAACGAAGACCGAGAACAATAATGTCACAGTAAGCTTTGCCACAGACGTTGAAATGGGAGCTTCGAAAAAGAAGAAGCGACGAGGAACACTGGTTGGTCCAAACAGTTCCAATTCTAGTAATGATAATGACCCACAATCATCCAGCGACGATGACAATGACTCGTCGAGTGCCTCGTCCTTTCGACGACTTCGTTCGCATTCCTCTCGCATCTTGATTCTCCTCATTCTCTGTCTCGGTCTCGCCACATCGGCAGCTCTGCTTTCCTTTGGAATCCTTTCAGCTCAATCCGTTCAAACGTCTGATTTCACACGCTCCTCCCTCGATCTCGTCTCCAAACTCAGCGGTGCCTTTACCGATTACGTGACTGCAGCATCCATGGTACACAGTCGGTGTCGGCATTACAACTTTACACGGGGCGACTTTTTCGAACTCTATCAGTACATTATTCACACTGGTTTGGATTTCAAGGCGGTGCAGTTTGACCCCAACATTTCACACGCAGAGCGACCTTCTGCGGAAGCCGAAGCGCGAGCGTACTATGCACAATACTATCCCCATGTCAATTATTCCGGCATTCGTGGATTCAATCAACTCAACTCCACAACGCTCGAACCTCGCACGAACCAGTCGTTTTACTTTCCGATTCATTATCAAGAACCTGTGTGGGGCAATGAAGCCGCGATTGATTTGGATTATTGGAGTTCCGAGTCGCGTATTCGAGCCGTGAAGGCACTGTTTGAACACAAAGAACCGTCTCTGACCGATCGACTGAGTCTGGTCAAGGATGCTGGATCGGTATCCAGATGTGGAGACCACAATGGACCCTCGTTTGGAGTCGTGCTGATGCATCCAGGCATTGAATTGGTGGACGTGTGGGGCAATGTCAGCACGTCCGACGACGAACAATGGCCTCGCGACTTTTCCTCCATTGTGCTGTGCATTCCTGACCTATTGAGACGATCGACAGAAACCCAAACCAAGCGCTCCATTTTGTATATTCACGATCGATCGCATCCGTACAGCGACGCCGTCTTTATGGGGGGCGCACTGCTGGTGGAACCACCGAAACAAATTTCGTTTTTGGATGAAATTGAACTGACACAGCTCGAAAAGCAATCGAAAGGAGGAAATTTGTTTCACCAAGAAACCATTCACTTTGCCAATCGACTGTGGACCATTTCCATTCTCGCCGTAGACGGCGACTATACTCCCAATGTCGCCTTTGTCATTATGGGTGGTGTGTTAATATTCTTGGCATCCCTCTGTTTGGCACTCTGGGTACACACGTCGGAACGACGCATGCGCAAATTGAATCAAGTCAAGGCACAGGCCGAGTCGGAGAAAGCGGCCCTCATTTTAGATTCGGCCCGTCAAACGGCCTTGGCGGAACGAGAATTGAATGATTTCATTGCCCATGAAGTGCGCAATCCAGTCGCGGCCGCCATGGCGGCCTGCCAATTTCTCAAAACCAATTTACTTCAACAGCAAGCACAACCACAGGACCAACATTGTAATATGGCGGTGGACCTGCCACAAGCACGAGAAGATGTGACAATTATCGATCATTCGCTCAAATTTGTCAATGACTTGTTGCGCAACATGCTCGACATGCATCGAGCCAGCAACAAGCAATTGCAAATCACCAAGCAACCGACGGATTTGTTGCATGATGTCTTGGAACCAGTGTCGGGCATGCTCTATCAACGAGGACTCAGCAAGATTGAATTAAAAGTTGAATGTCCCGAGAATTTATACGTCCTGACCGACGCACTGAGACTCAAACAGGTCATGATTAATTTGGGACGCAATTCGAGCAAATTCGTGGATGAAGGATTTATACGCTTTAAAGCTGAAGTGGTCACCACCCTCGTTATGGCAAATGGCGAAGAACGGAAGAATGTACGCCTCTATGTCGATGACTCGGGATGTGGCATTCCACAAGAAAAGCGAGAACGACTCTTTGCCAAGTTTCAGTCCAGTCTGGATTTGTTGAATCAAGGAACGGTACGTAGAAGTTGTTGTTGTTGTTTTGCGTGTTTCTATTCTATCTTGACGACTCACATACTTTTGCTGCTGTCGCAGGGTATTGGTTTGTATCTGTGCAAACTCTTGGTGGAACTCATGGGTGGGCGGATATCCTTGGATGATGATTACGACAGTGGCATTCCTGGCTTCCCTGGTACACGATTCGTCGTTGACTTGCAGTGTGCACCGTTGGATCAACAACCACTCCTCTTGACCGAAGAAGCTGCCTTGAGCAACAAATCGAAAAATGGCAGCAAGAGAACCATTGATGAGTCATCAGGCGCCTTTTCAGTCGCGGCCTTGTTACCAGAAACGCTGTCGGTCCTCTTTGTCGACGACGATGCCATTTTGCGACGTCTCTTTGGTCGCTCCATTAAATCTGTGGTTCCCGGTTGGACCGTGCGCGAAGCGTCAAATGGAGAAACGGCCATTCGATTGTGCCAAGATAATGACGCGCACTTTGATTTGATTTTTGTCGACATGTACATGGCGAGCGTGGAGAAGCAGTTACTGGGTACCGAAGCAGTGGCAGCGTTGCGACAAATTGGAATCAATGCCATCATTTGTGGACTCTCCGCCAATGACAAGGAGACGGAGTTTCTGGCGGCTGGTGCGGATGCCTTTGTCATTAAACCCTTTCCGTGTGAGAAAAAGGCGCTCATGCAAGAACTCGCCAAGGTATTGTCGTCGAGAAGAAGAGGAGAAGAAGTGCATGATGAATAATAAAATCGAATCAATCGTACGAGATTGGGGTATCAGACAGGGACCGAGCTATAGGTTACTACTTTGACGACAGCAGACGGGTGTTCGCTGGCATGTTTGGTCGCAATGCATCCAAAGACGGGGCACACGCGGGGAGCTAGCAGGGACAATGGGAGGAGCTATGGACGTATTGTTGATAGCAATATACCAACAGATTACGCGTTCTACACGCAAATACAGACCAAACAGACTGCTATTATTAGCGAGGGAGGAGGGAAAGGCATGTTAGGGAGCTAGGTTGCTTTGACGACGACAGCTAGCTGTCGTCGGGAGCGTTTGATAGAATGCATCAAAAAGACGGCACGGCGTTCAGCACATGTGCAGAGAGGGAGTTAGCCAGGTCATACATGGGGGGCAGGTTTGATGGCAATGCATCAATAGACGACACGTTGTACACGCTACTGGGCTACGAAGAGACTTTTTGATATCAACAGATGACACGTTCTGCCCGCAACTGTTGAAAAGAGAGCTCATTGGGATTACTATTATAGCATACATATTATGTTGCCGAGCAAGGTCATGCTGCTGCTAGCACTCTAATTCAGGATATTTCTGTGAGCTGCCTGCGTACTCCTTAGGCGCCCTGGAGATTGGATTCGAAGCGCCGTCAAGCCTGTCCGCTTCCAAGTTGATACTTTGCTTGAGCGCTCTCGGGAAGCCGTATTACTCTTCATCGTCCGACATGTCTGCTTCCACCAAATCAAAGCAGTCAGCGCTGACTTCCTTCTGCCCCAAGAACTTGGGTCAGGACAACCGTCTCTGGTTCTACCGCCAACCACTTCTTCATGCTACTGGACACCACATTTTGAACTTTCTTGCTCTGACTCTCTCAATCTGGTGGCTTTTGAAGGACCCCTGCCAAGATCAACTCAACGGCTGTACAGTAGCGAATCTTGATTGTTGCGAGTCTCTTTCCTACAGTATAGTCAGGCGATTCTTCTGACATCGTCCTGATAGTTTTCTTCTTCCGTCCTTCTCTCGAGCTAACGACTTTGTCCTTTGTCTCTAACGTGGCAGCATCCACCAACATGTTACCTCCGATCCAAGAGTTGGTATAATTACCTCTTACATACCGTTCTTCACTCATGGTGGCCTCGGAGAACGTGACTTTCACGCTTCCAAAGGCGGGCTCGATGCTACCGAGCTGGGAAGAAGCGTCGTACTCTGAGCTTGCAACCAAACATCCCTGGGCTAGCGTTGGCCCTCGCCTTTCTTTGTATCCTTCGTTTTCGTCCTGCTGCAGCAGCGCGGAAACGAAGCAACAGTATAATGCTGATACTGTAATACTAGGTTTCTACCACTCCTCCAAGGAGGGGTACTCTGTGCATGTTAGGTAGCCAAGGATTCCATCCTGTTCTGTTCGAGTTCTAAGTTGGGATATATCGGACAGCGCCTTACGTCATATAACTGACGAAGTGCTCAACTCATAACCCAATCTCGCTTAGCTCAGCTGGTAGAGCGCGAGACTGTTAATCTTGAGGCCAGCGGTTCGATCCCGCTAGTGAGAGTAT
>JAVCKV010126887.1:0-19277 GCA_032274145.1 Herpochondria borealis | reverse complement strand
TCTCTTTCTCATAAAAGAGAAATAGTTGCCGCCCAGTCGCCGAAAACAGAAGCCTTCTGCTGCTGCTGCTGCCATCCACTACATCGTTGTGTGATATCTATGGAGACGAAGCATGTGACGATTGCGGATTGGGAACCAGACGAAGAACGCGAACGCTGTCGGAGGGGAGTAGCGTTTCGGTGAAATCGGAACCACAACGAAAGACGGCATGCGGGATGTTTTGACCGAATCACATGGATGAATGGTTGATTACACCAGAAACAGTGAAGACATAATCTCTATAACGAGGTCGTTGGAGCTTTTGAAGGGTCCTCCAGACTTTCCCACGTCGATCTGCTTCGAAATCCGCAATATGATGGTGATTACATACTCGCTTGTTCCCACTCGCTGACCTACTTCGGGGACTCCCAAAAGTGTTTCGGAAAGATCAGTGTACGATAACTTGTCCCCGCATCATTATAAGCTCGTTATATAGGTATTCTAGAACTGGTTGTTTATTTCTTGTTCTTTCTGTTGCTTCTCTTCTCTGCCATGGACGGGTTCTTGGCCATGCGGAACAGACTAGGTGTCACTTCAAGAATTTCATCAGCGGCGAGGTATTCGACGCATGCATCGAGAGAGAGGTCGATGGCACTGGTTAGGCCAACAGTAATTCCCTTCGTGGCGGATCGCATGTTGGTGAGGGCCTTGGTCTTGCAAACATTAACTTCCAAGTCCCCAGGACGTTGGTGAATTCCAACACTGTGTGAAAAAATAACACGTCAAGAGTTAGAACAAATGATTCTCAAAGCACTGGAGGGAGATTATTTCATCACACTCGTCGAAACGAACTTACATCATGCCTTTGTAGACATCCTCTTGAGGCGAAACCAACAACTTGCCACGATCCTGAGCTCCCTCAAGACCGAAACTGGTGGTCTGTCCGTCAGCAAACGCCAGCAGGGATCCCTTATCACGTGCCTGAATGTCTCCCTGAATTCTTGGTCTGTAGGAGTCAAACACACTGTCAGTGATGGCAGTACCGCGAGTGGCGGAAAGAAGAGCGGATCGAAGACCAAGCATTCCTCTGGTTGGGACAATGTACTTGACAACCGACATGCCATCTTCGATACCCATGTCCTGCAATTCTCCCTTGCGCTGGTTGAGGAGGTCAACGACACCTCCAATGTTTTCCTCGGGTGCGCGAACTTCGACGGCTTCCCAAGGCTCTTCCTCCTTGCCAGTCTCTTCGTTGGTCTTGTAGATCACACTTGGAGGTCCAACCTCGAGCTCGAATCCTTCACGACGCATCGTTTCAATGAGAACCGTCAAATGAAGTTGACCACGTCCAGAGACTTCATAACGATCGGCCGAATCGGTTTCAGCAACCTGAAGGGCAACGTTACGGTCCAATTCCTTGAACAAACGGTCACGAATCATGCGGGAAGTGAGGAACTTGCCCTCCTTTCCTGCGAGAGGAGACTTGTTGACTCCAAGTGTCATACGGACAGTAGGTTGTTCGACAGCAATTGGTGGAAGTGGCTCGGCAGCGTTGGCACCAGCATTCTCGTTGGTGACCAGCGTGTCTCCAATCTCGACTTCGTCGAGACCGGCAAACATGATAATCTCGCCAGCCTTGGCCTCTTCGACTTCCCTCTTTCCGAGGTTGTCAAAGACAAAGAGGTTGCCGAGGCGACCAGTTCGAAGTGGCTTATCAGGATGAGCGAGGGCAACTGGTTGTCCAGCCTTGATGACACCATTGGTAATACGGGCGATACCCATCTTTCCCTTGAAGGGATCAAAGTCGATGTTGGAAATGAGAGCTTGGAGGTCATCAGGCTCTGACTTTTCCACAACTGGGGGTTTGATATTCTCAATAATGGAATCAAAGAGTGGTCCCATGTCGTCTTGCAAGTCATCTGCTTCAAGACCAGCCTTTCCTTGAAGACCAGACGCGTACACGACTTTGAAATCGGTTTGTTCGTCAGTGGCGCCAAGCTCGCAAAAGAGATCAAAGGCCTTGTCGACGACATAGTCGGGACGAGCAGCAGGACGATCAATCTTGTTGACCACGACAAGAGCGTTCATGCCCTTGTTGAGAGCCTTGTCGAGGACAAAGCGAGTTTGAGGCTTGGGGCCTTCGACAGAGTCGACAACCAACAAGACACCATCACACATGTTCAAGACACGTTCGACTTCGCCACTGTGAGATGAGAGAAACAAAGTGTGTTAGAAGGACGAACACAAGACGATCATTATACTGACTGATCACAACCACTACTATCACCAAATAATATTAACGTACCCAAAATCCGCGTGACCTGGTGTGTCCATAATGTTAATCTTGACCCCGTCGCGCATGACGGCAAGATTCTTGGCTAGAATAGTGATTCCACGTTCTCTTTCCTGGTCTTCACTGTCCATGACTCGTTCTCCAGCCTCATCAGCTTGAGCATCATCACGAAAGACACCGGATTGGCGAAGCAAGGCATCGACAAGGGTCGTCTTTCCGTGATCGACGTGAGCAATCACGGCAATATTACTGCAGAGGGTAGGGTAGATACATATAGGTGCGTTTGTCGTGAGTTGTAGGGAAGATGGAGAAACTTAGTTAGGATCGACAACAAGTACAAGACTTACCGAATAGAGCTGAATTCCCCGTCCGCAAGGGCGGCTGCCGGTGAATCTTCGGCAACTGCCGACATGTGGGCAGGACCGACTGTACTTTGCATTGTGTTGACGAAAGCAGGCGCCGTGAAACCCGACGCAGGCGTCGCCATTAGGGCGAGAAGAGCTGTGATGCGCAACATTGTTGGGGTCTATTCTATTGTTTCTTTCTCAACAAAGCTGGGTGAACCTTCTGTGAATAGATCGAAAACTATGTGATGGTTACACCTGTGTGGATTTTGTTCTTCCGGCGCCAAAGGCGAAAACACTTTGAATCTTTTCGTCATCAGGGATGATGTGTACTCCTTATTGCAATTTGCGTCCGTCCGTCTCGACTATACCCTAATTAATTTCCATGTTTTTCCGTTGAATATGCGGAGAGGACAGACAGTAGATAACACTGGGGAGTGATTTAGGTTTCTGACTCTGCCGAGGGCCAACCAATTCTCGCAACGTGCGCCGTTTTTCAAGTGCAACGTTTACTACGGGACTGACGTATGTATCGAATCACGAGAAACGAGTCATGAATCGAATGTATCTGTTTTTCTTCTTTCTCGATGATGTGGTCGGATTGCTTTCTCAGAACAAAAAGATGGTCAACAGAGCACCTTATCGGCAACTGCTTTGATACTACTGTGACCAGGCGGCTGCGTGGCATTATCATCAGCTGCACCCCCTCTCTACTAGGTTCGAAGTCCTCAGCATTTGATTGATAAGATTAAAAACATCACCTCACCTCACACCACGCCCCAGGAGAAAATGAGGATGCGGTTCGCACTGATCATCAGCGCTCTGCTAGCAACGGCCGAAGGTTTCTCAGCGGTTGCTCCTTCAGCGGTTGTATCACCTACTGAAAATATGCAAGCAACTGTGCACCAACAACGAGCTGGCGAGATTGTCTCCTCCTTTGAACCACGAGAGTTCAAGCCTGTTCCGTGGCTCTCCAACTGTCACTTGCAAACGATTGGAGGTGTGTATCTTCGACAGGATTGTGGATACGTTGTTGACGATAATATTGGTACTACTCTGAGTGCAGCCGCTCAAACACTGGCATCGCCGCGAACCGAACATGCAGACTATTGGGATCGACGAGAACGCATCGATACTCCAGATGGAGACTGGTTTCATCTCGACTACAAAGCCAATCCGGGTAGCAGCAAGAGCAAGGGACTCATGGTCATGATCCATGGGCTCGAAAGCAACTCTCGATCACCGCTCATGACTGACATGGCGAATTCCTATCTAGCTTTGGGTTTGGATGTTTGCTGCATCAACTTTCGCGGTTGTTCTGGAGAACCTAATGATACACTGGGCGCCTATCATTTGGGATTCACAAATGACTTGAAGCACTACTTGGAGCTACTCTACAAGGATGGTACAACAGCACAGACGCCAATCTACCTCTCTGCGTTCTCCTTGGGCGCCAACATGATGATTCGAGCCTTGGGTGAACTGCAAGATGAGGCTGTCAGCAAATACAACATCAAAGGCGCTGCCTTTTTCTGCTGTCCCTTGAATTGCGAGAAACATTACAAACGCTTGATGGAACCTGGTATCAACCGCAGTATCTACACTGGCACGCTTCTGAAATCCATGAAGGGCAAGGCCCAGCTGCAGCTGGAACGTGTCTGTGACAATGATCCAGACACCACCAAGTTTGATTATCGCGCTGCCATGGAGGCGGAGACGATCTATGAGTTTGAAAATGCCTTTATTGCACCCATTTACGGCTTTGAAGATCCCATTGACTACTTTCGCAAAACGGCAGCCATTCATGTCATGGAGGACGTGGCTGTGCCCACATTTGTCTTGAATGCTGCGGATGATCCCTTTATGGACGGCACCTATCAACCAACCGAAGTGACTGTCGAGGAGGGTGGTCGGGCTCCTGTCAAAATGACATTCAGTGAGGCTGGGGGTCATTGCGGGTTTCTGTTTCATCAAGAAGAAGAATTGGCAACTGCTGCAGCTTCAGTAAGCTCATGGGGGCCATCCGAAATGGCTCGATTCATACAACATGTGATCGAGAACAACGAGGAGAGCAATAGATAGAACATTACATCACGAAACGCTCTTAGATTTTGTACTATTGTGGAAGTACTGATGTTCCTATATAAAGTGGCAGTGGCCTGGTTTCAAGCCGTAAGTCACTACTAATCATCTACGAGTGGTAGTTTCGGACTATACACTCACCGAGCTCCCATTTGACCCCGTAGTTGTACAGCAACAACACTTGAAACGCACGCATCTTGATGAGAAGCAGTCAACAGCTGCGACACTGAAAAACTCATTTCGCTACCAGGTATTCTCGTCTTCTGTTCGGGGCAGATAGGATCACGTGATATACAATAACATCTTTTAGTGCAGCGTTCTAGGTGGCGATGGCGTACTACACTCAGTCGCGTGCGTATTAACGAACTAGATTCGAGTATAGTATGCCATCTCATAGTGTAGTACACATATATAGTAACGGCAGCGCCTACTTAGCGTGGACGATCAACCCCGTCTCTTCCTCCCCATCATATACCGTTTCCACAAACGGGGATGCTTGCGTGCTGCTAGGGGGTGTTCTCGTATCGGGGTATGATGCTGTACCACGGTGGCGTTCGGATGTACTGCTTGGTGCTTGTGCGTGGTTCATTTCATCCAGCGTGTTGAGAAGAATCGAATGACATAGAATACGCAGGTAGAAGGCAACATGATTGTGCTGCATCACTCCTTTAATCAGGGGAGATTTTATGAATGCCGTGTCCACAATACCAGCAATGTGCAAGACCTTCAAGAAGATATCCGCTCCTTGCGACAAAAAGTTATAGTATTCGACGAAGACAACGAGTTGGGATAAGACAGACCCGCGCCCTGGGTAATCTCCGCCGACAGTAGTGATGGAATTGTACATCCTCATGGTCCTGATGATAGGAATGAACGACAAGGCGTCTCCCACTTTTTTAATCACCCAGGTGTCTTGGTTGTTGGTAACAAAGACTCGAAGTACAACGGCCGAAAAGTTGCACAATGCAATAACGTAAACCCACCCTTGAAGGCCCTTTCCGCGTAGCCATCTTCCAGGGAAATTGATTCTTTCCGAAAGCCAGACTCGAAGAAGGTAAGGTGTCAGTAAACTCAACACCGATATTCCTAGACTTTCTGCACTATGAAAACAGAGCTTTAGCCCCTGGGAGGGGATCTCATAAGCATTTCGAGTGAGATTGAGACCCGCCACAACGAGGAGAAGCCATCGGAAACCATGCGAAAGATCTCCTCCAATGGTCCATGGTCGATCGAACGGCATGCGGGGAGCAATCGCCAACACCACAACGGCGATTGTCATGAGACGCTTCACCACGTTCAGGCTACTCAGAACTTCGAACACCATGATGCTTGGATTGACATGAGTAGTCTCTAGAGTGAGTTCAAAGATAAGATCTCAATTATCTTCATTTTAGTCGTGATTGAATTTTTACGAAGATTCAAGGTCGAGATTCGAGGCTTGGGTTCCGAATCACCCCCCATCGCTATTACCGCGTGGTTTCGCGGCAGGATTTCGTACCAAAACCGCGCTTCACTCACGATGAGGGGTGGTTGCCGAATGTCAACATCAGACACTTTTGTCATATTTGATTTGGGGACTGACTCCACTACGAGAAACCTGATCCCTCCCCATCACAGCTGCCTCCCTCTTGCTCTGATAGCAAGCTTTTCTTGTCAAACCTCTATGTTGTGTTGTAGTGCAACGACTTCTTTCATTTTCCGTCGAAAACTGCACGCTGTGATGAACAGTGGGAATGCTAATGATTAATTGGCTACAACAGCTGATCGTCCTCGAACGGATCAGTTAACGTTGTGGACACACTCTGTACAGCACACGAGATAAGAGGCATCACCATTGTGGCAAACGAGTGCAAGCCAATCTGGGGACCAAGAATCATGCTGCGGTTCTTCCCGATCCCAATCGAGACGCCACCGTCAAGGCGATTGCCGGTGATTCCTTCGGTGCTGGTAGTCACTGATGAAGGACATTGAGTGCCGTGGGTTTGGTTGGTGACGCACGCGAGTGGATCTTTGGTGGAGGCTGGTAAGACGTTGGATCTGGTTTGCCTTGATCACTTCGGACTCCAAGAAGCGAGTCAAAAGTGTCATTAGACAAGCCCTCCAGCAAGGTGCCACTCTGGCTCTGGATGGGCGGGGCACGGTAGTTCCGGGATGTGAAAATGACAACTTTGTTGGCCCAACGGTTCCTACGAACGTCGCAACATCAGCGAAATCTGTGGACCTGCCCTAGTATGTTTAGAGGCGAATACGCTGGAAGATGCCATGGAGATCATTAATCGCATGGCAATTGCTGTGTCATCTTCGCGTCTTCAGGAGCCGCAGCCGGCAAGTTTCAACAAGAAGGCGAGTTGGTCTTAAGTTGGAATCAATGTGCCCCGACCAGTGCCTCTGCCCAACTGTTCATTCACGGGCAGTAAAGGATCTATTCGAGAAGGCGTTCGCTTTGATGGAAAACATGGTGTCCAAAAAAATACACCTAAATCAAGACTAACTTCCAACTGGCAATATCGGTACGATGCATCCTCTGCTTTGGGAGGTGTCACAGTGCCTCCCAGAAGAATTGCAACTTCTCTTGATCCAGTATGAAGCTGCGACGAGAGCTCAGGACTACATCAAAACGCAAGCAGGGGCAAGAACAACTTCGCTTTCTACTGTAGTACCTTCACGGTCCTTTAGCTGGTGACGTGACCCAGCTGGTGACGTGACACTCAAAGCAAATCGCCACCCTGTCCCTTAGAAACCCTGTCACCATGCAAACTCGTACGCTGTAGGACACAGTGCGTTGGTCGCAACTCAACGCCACCCGTGCAGTATCTTGTAGCGTTCTGGCCCATAATATTCTTCTACTCGTGGGTGGACTCAAGGAACAGGCTGTAAACCGTTCCCAATTCTCTTCCTTCGTACTCGGATCTGCTTGCTAGTGAAAGCGTGAGCTGTTGAACATCCCAACTCTGGTTCAACCACAAACTCCAGCCGGGCAGCTTTAGACACGACTACTACTGAAGTACAGTAGAGATGATATGCGTTTCAGAGCCACCATTCGTCTTAACGTCGCTTATAAATGAGGACCTAAAAAACCTACCTGTACAGACTTGGCTCATACTGAATGACCTTGTTCGGAGGAGGCGTGTCTCCAAACACCAGGTCCTCCTCACTACCGTTTACTGGTTTGAAGAGTAAGGCCGCTCCATCAATACAGTAGCGTTTTCCAGTTTTGGCAGCCGCCGTCCCTTGATATACCCATCCATCATTGAACAAGTCGCCCAGATGACCACCACAGGTGCGACATCGCACCTCACGGCCTCCCAACGTAGCACGAACAGGATCCAACGCTTCTTCTTCGACGCCCTCGAGTGCTGTTGCAAAACTGGGCCATCCTGTGCCACTGGAGAACTTGTCGGTACTGCTAAAGAGCGGTGTATCACACCCCGCACAAGAATATGTACCAACGTTCTTCTCATCAAACGTGTTGAGAATCGAACTCTTTTGACGTTCGGTTCCTCCCTGTCGCAAAATGTTGTACTGAGATCCGCTGAGCAAGTAGGCCCACTCTCGATCCGTATGTTGCACGGAGTATCCATCGGTACGACTCTTGGCTGCTTGAGCTGCTGTCGCGGTAGTTGTAGTGGCAAGAGTGGCAACAAAGGCACTTTGCAGTACTTGACGACGGTGTTGAGGAGCACCCGGTGACGCCAACGAAGACGCTGTAGTGGCAAAATACGCCAGTCCAATCAGTAGAGCACTCTTGTACGAGAACATGGTGCTATCTTTTCCATACATATTGGCTGGATAAGGAGACGCAGTTGCAAGGGATGGCAACGATAATTACCTGAATGTTCAAAGCCTGCGGACTTGTGATGGACTTTCTCAACTAACTTCTTGTGACTGGTGTGATGTTCTTTGATGTGGATCATCAAACATCAAACCGCTAAGGAGTGTGGCAGCAGTGTGATGAGGAGTAAAAGGTATCTTTCTGACTCACAATCGGGCGTCTGCAACTTCGAAATCCCGACGAGCAATGTGCATCTCATCATCCACCACCTCACTCTCATCGCAACCGACCCACGGAGTTCCAATTCTTCCCAGTCTGAGGACCGTATTCACTGTATCTGGAGTTGTTCGTTGCACGCATATTTAGTAGAAGAATAATGAGGTTGACCACACTGCAAATCTGCCTGTGCCTGTTCCCCGGACACGGCCCTGTCGACAGTCACGGTCGACACGACGACAACAACAAGACTTCAAACCTATCAACAACGAGCTGACAAAGTCGTCTCATCCTTTGAACCACGAGAGTTCAACCCCGTACCATGGCTCTCCAATTGCCACGTGCAAACGATTGGAGGGGTATTTTTGCGAGAAGAACCAGCCTGCGGTTACGTCGTCAAGGACAACATTGGTTCGACGCTTGCGACTGCCCTTCAAACATTGACATTGCCGTCATCTGACGACATGGACTGTACGTACTGGGACCGCAGAGAACGCGTCGATACACCAGATGGGGACTGGTTTCATGTTGACTACAAAAAGTCGTCAGGACCGCAAAGCAAGGGTCTCATGGTCATGATTCATGGGTTGGAATCCAATTCAAGGTCACCCCTCATGATTGATATGGCCAAGGCCTATCACGACTTGGAATTGGATATTGCATGTTTGAACATTCGGGGTTGTTCCGGAGAACCTAATGACAAGCTGGGATTCTACCATCTGGGTTTCACAGACGATCTCATTCACTTTTTGGACCTGCAAGATTGCAGCCAGCATCAGCGACTATATCTCTCTAGTTTCTCATTGGGATGCAACATGATGATCAAGGCACTCGGTGACCTGAAGGAGGATGCAATTGAGAAATACAACATTCAAGGTGCCGCCTTCTTTTGTTCCCCTTTTGATGCGACCCGGCACTACAAACGATTGTGGGAACCGGGTATCAACAGCAGCATCTACGCCAATTCGTTGCTCAATAGTCTAAAGAACAAGGCGCAACTGCAACTCGAACGAGTCTGTGCCAGTGACCCGGCTACAACCAAGTTTGATTATCGCGGTGCCATGGAGGCCAAGACCATTTATGACTTTGAAAATGCCTACATTGCACCAGTCTATGGGTTTGACGATACATTGGACTATTTGAGCAAGACGGCGTCGATTCATGTCGCAGAAGATGTTGCAGTGCCCACGTTGATTTTGAATGGAGCGGATGATCCCTTCTTTGATCCAACCTATCAACCAAAGGAGATTTCCTGTGAACATGGAGGTCGTGCTCCCATGAAGATGGTGTACCATCCAAAAGGTGGGCACTGCGGCTTTCTGTTTCATCAACTGGAGCAAGACGAAGAAGTACCATCGAATTCATGGGGACCAGCGGAAATGAAGCGGTTCATTCAGCATGTCATGGAGAGCAGCAGTAGTAGCGAGTAGAGCAGCGTGACGTCAGAGAGAAAGTCGGGGTTACCTCAACCCAAAGAGTGAAGAGCCAAGAGCGGGAGTCGACATTTCTCGAACGAATCAAGAATCAAAGAGGAGTGCAGAAGACTACGGATTGGGAGCAGTCGGCCAGGGTCGTCAACCGTGTTCGTGTGGGGTGCCTATTGGTTGAGACAGTTTGTTAGCTCTGGAACAGCAACGATCCTCGTCGTATTCGCTCTCGTATTCGGTTTCGACACTTCCTTCATTCGTGGAGAGTCTCGTTACAATGCTCATGTTAATGTTTAGAGTTTTTCATCTTGCATGCAGCCAAGGCTCCGTCTATCGTTGACTACATACATAGCTTTCGGTGTGTACATTCCGGTTTTTGTTGTGTGTGAAGTGATTCATAAACTTGCCTACTGCAACAGCCTATCGCTTTAGAGAACAATTGTTTACATCATGGGTGGCGTTGGAGACTACCAAAAGGTAGAAATAGCTGGTTGTTGATTATATAATGCTGTTAGTTGTTAGCGAGGCCTTCTATTAGTGGCATCGAGATCGCTTTTGTGCTGGGCCGCAGTCATCGCTCTCTTCATCCCAATCTGTAGACTCAGCTAACTCATCCCAGTAACACTGTCGTCCATCATAGTCGCTCACGTATTCTTCTTCCTCATCATAGTCGCTCACGTATTCTTCCTCATCATCTGTGCAGGGATTATTGACTGACTCAGGAGTCATGGCAGCAAGGTGTCTCTCAAACTCGACATCAGACCAACACAAAGAAGCAACGTAGCCTGGAAGCGAGATCATCACATCATAGTCGCCACTCATGGTCTCAGGCGAACGATTGAAGTCGCTGAACACACACACACGTGCTACCGTTTTCTCATCCCCCCAACACTGGACAAATTTCTCCAGGAAGCGGTCTTTCCTCTCCTGAAGGCGCTTGTTTTTCTCTCTCTCATACTCTTCATCGTATTCTCTTCGAGCCTTCTCATTTCTCTTTTGATAATTTTCTTCAAACAGGGCAAGCTCGGCTGGTGTGAGGTGATGAACCTTCCCCTCTAGAAAAGGCTGTGAAGTAGTTGGCCGTGATCGTTTCAAAGACATGATGAAGTTTCTTGTTTTATGTTGTCGGGGAATGATTTTGTGAGCTATTTTTGAGGCGCAACGAAACACGCCACGAAACATGCCGAGACTGCACCACGTTTCGTGGAGAATCACGATTTTGCGCAAGTCTGATCGACCAGTGCTTCGTTTTCTTCGACATCGACGTATGGTTCTCCTGAATGCACTGTGTCTTCGTTCTAAAGTGCTCCAGTTACATGGTGGTGAGATGTTTGTGTCGTGTTTGTTGTCTGTTCTCTCGATAATTTTGGCGCTCGGCGGCAAGTTTGCGATAGCAGGTTATTGCTACTCTAGCTAGTAACTGAGCTTGCGTATAATAGCTAGCCCCGTTGGGGGCGGGGCTCGCGGATGCGAACCCCCAACGGATGGTGGCTGAACCGAGGAGGGGATAGGAGTACTATTGGCAAAGCCCATTGTCGCATGGTCCAGGAACTAATACTACTTAGGACTGCTAAAATGCTGTTGGAGGGGAACAGAGATCTCATACCGGTACTGTATACAGTCGTCAGAAAAGTTGATAGATAGAGAGTGCGAGTATAACAGTAGCACAGTAGGGGAGCGCTGCTATTATGTGCTGAGATGTTCACATTCGAATTCGAATTCTCTTTAGAAATCAAGCATGTACATCGCAGCGACCGAAGAAGGGACGCAACACAATGGATTGGGTGCTCTCGATGATACTAATAAGTGGTCCGGGATTAAGTCTCTGTCGCTTGACTTCCGTCGAGAATGCCGCTTCACCCAATCAGATGAAGCAGTGGTTGTCAACTTTATTGCAACGAGCAACGCTGTCGGAGAGCTTCATTTTTATTTGTATGAGACCAGCTCTAACTCCGGAATCGTACTTCACCAAGTGCGCAAGTGTGTCCTTGCCGCATCGCGAAACCCCACGATTACCGCCATCAGCCTTACTATTGATCTGACCAACACTAACATTGGCAAGCTGAACGACATACTTACCATTGGAGCGGGGAAAGTGAAGGAGTTGGCATTTGTACACTGCGCTGAAAGATTGGAAATTGACGAAATGGGATTGATCAATGCTACGATCGCCTACTCTCTTCCAAACCTTGAAACCATTGTTCTGCGTCTTCCCCATGAAGAATATTTGCTAGATTTGCTAACTCGCTTGCCCCGAAGGGAGAATCCTAGTTTGAAGGAGCTGGAACTGACTTACTGTGAACACCGAGGTCGCAGGTACATGTACACTACGACGTTACTAGGGATCGATTCCTTCCTCCGTTCCCCCTGTGCTCGTTCATTGACAAACATGAGCATCATTCTTGAAGAGAGCACTACGGCGATGTGGGAACGTCTTGTCTCGGGCCTTACCCACGCGTCCATTCCCTCTTTCAGACTTGAGACAAGACGAGTACCACCCCGAGAAGGAATTGATTTGTTGGCAGGTTACTTACGCCATTCTTCATCCTTGACAAAGCTCGACATCGGAAATAAATCAGGTGATGTATACTTTCAAGATGTTATTCTGTCGGCTTTGTGCTCCAACATGTGTTTGCGCGAGCTCTATTTGAAATGCGGATTCTATTACCTCCGAGAAGGCCAAGGAGTAAGCATCTCAGATCTGTTGATGCGTAATTCTTATTTAGAGCTACTCAGCTGGGAAAATGATGAGCAAGAGTCGGAGCAAACGATTGGCCCCAACGCGGTAATGACAAACTCTTGGATCGCAAGTACGTCCAATGGACTTCTTCAGAATTCGACGTTGAGGACGCTGAGTTATATCAACTTCAGTTCAAGAAAATCAAATATTGGACCCCTGTTTGATGCCATTTCATCCCCATCCAGCGGCTCTGGTCTTGAAGATCTCCGAGTGTATACCAATGAACTTACTGAAGGTTGTGCCCAGGTCGTCGCATCTGCTATCGCCAAAAGTGACTTTGGTCTGAAGAAACTCACACTTTTGGCAGATCCGCAAGATGCCGAGTTTTTGAATATCATTTCCGCTGTTGCTGAGTCCTCCTCACTCAGTCACCTGAATGTGTCTGCGAATTCGCCTCTCCGCGAAAATACTTGGAAGGGCGTTGCTTCCATTCTACCCAAGCTGTCCTTAGTCAGTCTTGTCTTTGAACCTTTTTTCGATGAGCATGAAGAGTCGAAATCCGCCACAAAAAGAATCAATCAGGCGCTCATGAAGGGGATGAGCCTCAACAGAAGCCTCGAAGAGATTGATTTGAGACGCGACTGTACCTCGTTTCAATCAGCTTTGAAGGAGTGTTGCAACCGAAACCTATCAGACAAGGCTGGGAGTGCACTGATGAGTGGCAGACTTTCGTCAAGCTCTGTCCCGTATATTCTAAGAGCTCTCGACAGTCGTTGTGAAACGAAGGAAGAATATGACAAAGTTGCGAGCACCGTTGTGTTTTCAACCTTGCGAAGCCTATGTCCAGTTGTTCATTTAGGAACAACCTAGATGATAGAGCCACTAGTATGCATTTGAACCGACTCGTTGGTAGCTCTCTCTGTCAAGTCGTCTGCAGCAAGGTTTGGATCCCTCTATATTGTCGTTTGGTGCTTGACTATAGCATATCCTTATTCGGTGCAACGCATAAGTCTTCCAAGTAAAAGTCTACTCTATAGTACGCATCGTTGGTATTGCCGAAACGAACACTTCGCACCAACTCAACTAGTACTGTGGTCGGTGTTCGACATACTGTCATGTTTTGGGCTCCCCGATGATTCTCGATTGAGGTCTCTGCTACCACACTATACAGAGAAGGATTGGGGTTACCTTCACCGTTCAGGCGACCCAAAGAGTGATGAGTGATCAAGATCTGACTGATGCATTGGAAGCATTCAAACGCTCTTCCTACTAGGTTGTCATGGCGAGGCTTGTATTCTGTTCATTGTTCAAGATGAAGCAGACTTCAGAATTTGAGTGGGATCGAGAGTTGAGTAGACTAGATGATGAATAGAAGCCAATGTGTTTTGATTGGTTTGAATCAAGCATTTTCCCGCCAAAACTACATGGGCCGCCGCAGTACAGACCACATGGTCAACCAGGTTCAACCAAGAACATTAACATACACACTCTCTCAATCTCCAATGCAGCAAATCGATTTGGATTGATTATTCTACTTTGTCATCCCATAATACGTGGTCAAGCACATCTTCACGATCAAGCACACCTTCACAACCGTTCTGATCTAGGCTTGAGTCCAACTGCCAACTTCGACTTCAAAATCATCTGTTCGACGATACGACTTGGAACGCTACACCCAGCACCACGAGACGGAGCATCCTTTCTCTTGTTTCAGATACCATTGTAGGTCCTTTACCTCGATCGGTCTGTAGATCATTTGACTATATGCGTGATCGCTGATGCCCAAGACGACCCCTTCGGCCTACACGTCGTCAGCCATCCTACGAGCCACCCAGTCCGATCATTTCAGATCAACTTACCTCACCAAGAAGGACAGTTTCATCCTCGCTGCCAGACGATTCTAAACAGCTCTGTTTGCTCTTTTCCTCGTGCACATACTGGTCGGATTCAGGCGCTGAGTGTCAGAGGTTCCCACCATGATGTACTACAATTTCTGTGTAGCCTCCTCACAAAGTTGACACTACATGGCCATGCTGGCGATAACGTTCCTTTCGAGTTTGGGCAAGAAGAAGAAGAGGAACTGAATTCGCTATCCGATCACTACACGTACTCAAATTGAATGTGCATGTAGATGATGCTGCACTGTTCGTCCTTACGACATCCAGCTTGGCGAATGTCAGATGGAAACCCTTGAGAGACTCTTTGATATTCTGAAGAGTCTCGGCTGCATCTAGATGGTGGAAGGAAGGACCCAAGCGGGGACAGCTGTTGCAACTTCCAAACCTTCCCCTACACGTACTAGAGGTCTATCGTAGTCTCTAGAGTTAGTTGTTTAGTCCCCATCAGCTACTGTCTAGTACAGTACTCGTACTGTACGTGTACTCGGTACATGAGAGCCATTCGTCGAGGATTGGCCCTCTGACCTCTTGTTACCATTACCATTGTAGAGAATTGCAGCTCATCCAACTTCTGGAGGGGTGTATATGTGAATATGACAAAACGCATAGCGATTATCGGGGCGGGGCAATCTGGGCTTGCGCAGTTGAGAACATTTCAATCAGCAAAGATGAATGGGCAAGGTATCCCTGAAATCGTTTGTTTTATTAAAAGAGCAGGGAGAGTGGAGAGGGTCATGGGGAGTACTCCTGGCGGACCGGAGTAGATGAACACGGCAAAGTGGTTCAAGGGTCCATGCGTCAGTATCTCTGGTCGAACGGACCCCAGGAAGGTTTAGAGTTCGCCGACTGACTATACGTTTGAAGAACATTTCGGAAAACCAACTGCGTCTTATCCGCCAGCCAAGAGCCGTACTGTTTGATTATATCCAAGGTCGGGTCAAGAAAGCTGGCGTGCGAGATTGGATCAAGTTCACAATCATGTGGTTTGTCGCGTTCAAGAACATTGTATGGGAAGAAATTTCGTGTCGTTGCGAACGATTTTACGCAAATGACACATCAGAAGAGGACAGTTTCTTTGATCATGTAGCAACGGGGCATTTCTCAACTCCGAATGTTCCTTACTATCCTGGATATTTGAAAGGCTTTCAGGGGGTGCTTCATGCGCATGATTTCCGCGACGCTGTTGAAATGAAAGACAAGGATATCATGATCCTTGGCACTTCATACTCAGCAGAAGACGTTAGCTCACAATGCTGGAAATATGGTTACGTAACCGTTGCTCACAGAACTGCACCCATGGGTTATGACTGGCCGGATAACTGGCACCAGCTCTTGTGAAAGTTGAAGGACGCACTGCGACGTTCAAAGACGGCACAACCAAAGACGTGGATGCCATTATTCTATGTGCACCGGCTACAAGCACCATTTCCCTTTCATTGCAGACAACTAACTTGCGTCTACGGACAGCGAACCGACTGGCATCAGCCGATCTTTACAATGACGTTTCTTACATCCACGAGCCAGACCTTTTTCAATCTAGGCATGATCAGTGGTATACATTCAACATGTTTGATAACCAGGCTTGGTGGACCCGCGATTCGATCCTGGGCAAGATTCCTATCAGGGACAAGGCTGTCATGGCAGCATGTGTAAACACCAGCGAAGATGCCGAGGACGCACTGGAAGATGATAATGCCTATATTCGTGTTCAAGGGCGTACACCAAGGAACTGATGGACGGAACAAATTATCTGAATCGATGTTGAAGCTTCCAAGGATGCTTTCTTCCAGTGGAAGAAGCAGAAAAAGAAGGGGATCGGGAAGTTCCCTGATCATGGATACGTTTCTCCAATGACAGGAACCATGGTGTTTATGCATCATACTGCAGGGAAAGATGCGCTCGATGATTCTTTTGAATCATATCTGCGAGACATAACTACCTAGCGACGATTGTGGGTTGGTTGGTGTGTCAAGCTGATTGTACGGGTTGGTTGCGTTGAGGTGAAACTGCAATGTTTTCTTCCTTCGTTCACCCTGCAGTCCTTCAGTGGCAGCCATGACCATCATTCTTGGAGAGAGCACTACTGCGAGTGGCAACGTCTCTACACACGACTCGTCTATTCGCTCTTTCAGCCTTGAGGCGTGACAATAAGTACCACCACCAGAAGGAATTGAGTTGTTGGCATATTACTTACGCCATTCTTCACCCTCGACAAAGCTCCACATAAGAAATGAACCAGGCGATGTATACTTTCAATATTCTAACAAGCTTGCAATTTTTGAATTTCAAAATAAAGTGACCGTTTGGTTTGACCTGGCCAAACTGATGTGGTCACACAAAACAACAGATTTTGTTCATCTCTCCAGTCCTTGTGTACTAATCAACCATGCCCGTCAACCAGTCGTCGTACTGCATCGTAGCGAACCACATCACAATCCACTAGACGCTCTCACTGATCCTGCTAAGAGGCCCTGGATAAAGTCTCTGCAAGTTTGTGTCCGTCGAGAATGCCGTTGGACCCCATCAGGTGAAGCATTGATTGTCAACTTTATTGCAACAAGCAGCTCTCTCGATGAGCTTCGACTTGAGTTAGTAGGGTGTAGCTCTAACAGCTACGGAAGCGTACTTCACCATGTGCCCAAGTGTGTCCTTGCCGCAGCGCAAAACCCCAAGGTCTCCTTCATCAGCCTTTCTACTGACCTGACCAACAGTAACATCGGCAAGGTAAACGATATGCTCACCATCGGAGCGGAGAAAGTGAAGAAGGTGTCATTTCGCTACTCTGAAGAATTGGAAATTGACAAGATGGAATTGATCAATGCTACAGTTGCCTCTCTTCCAAGCCTTGAATCCATTGGGCTGACTATCCTTCATGAAGAACCGTTTGAAGATTTGCTATCTCGCATGTCCCGCAGGGAGAATCCGACATTGAGGAACCTGAACCTATACTGTCAATACCAAGGCACTACGACGTTACCAGGGATCGAGTCCTTCCTCCGTTCACCGTGTGCTCGCTCATTGACAGACATGACCATCATTCTTGGAGAGAGCACTGCTCTTATGTGGCAACGTCTTGTCTCAGGTCTGACCCACAACACTTCCATTCACTCTGTCAGCCTCGAGACGCGACAAGTACCACCCCGAGAAGGAATTGATTTGTTGTCAGATTACTTACGCCATTCTTCAACCTTGACTAAGCTCCACATTGGAAATGAACCAAATGATGTGTACTTTCAAGATGCTATTCTGTCGGCTTTGTGCTTCAACACGTGCTTGCGTGAGCTCACTTTGGAAAGCGGATTCTATAACCTTCGAGAATGCCAGGGAGTAAGCGTATCGCATCTCTTGATGCGCAATTCTCACCTAGAGCTGCTGAACTGTTCATGCACTATTTTTGACCGCACGTTGATAACAAACTCATGGATCGCAAGTATGTCCAATGGACTTGAGCAGAATTCAACGTTGAGGACACTGATTATTTCCAACTCCTTTTGTTCAAGAGCATCAAATGTTGGACCCATCTTCAATGCCATTTCATCCCAGTCCAGCCGCTCTCGTCTTGAAGATCTCCAGCTGAAGTGTGGTTCAGAACTTACTGAAGGTTGTGCGCAGGTCATCGCATCTGCTATCCTCAAAAGTAACTTTGGATTGAAGAAGCTCACACTTGGGACAAATCAGAAAGAAGCCGAGTTGTTGAACATCATTTCCGCTGTTGCTCAGTCCACCTCACTCAGGCACCTTGCTCTGTTTTCGTCTTTATGTTTTCGCGAAAGGACATGGATGGACATTGCGATCATTCTACCCAAGCTGGCTTTAGTCAGTCTTGTCTTTCGTGGCAGTTATCGTGGTGAAGAACCTGAAGTCGTATCAAGAGAAATCGACCAGGAGCTCTTGAAAGGAATGCGTCTCAACAAAAGCCTCCAGAAGGTCCGTCTAGGGCACGTCGGTGCCTCATTTCAATCAGCTTTGAACGAATATTGCAACCGAAACCTAGCAGACTTTGCTGCGAGTGCATTGATGAGTGGCAGACTTCCGTCAAACTTTGTCCCATACATTCTCGAGGTTCTCCACAGTCGTTGTGAAACGAAGGAGGAATATGACAAACTTGCGAGCCCCGTGTTGTTTTCAACCTTGCGAAGCCAATGTCCAGTCGTTCAGTTAGCAGGGTATGGGAGACCGCCAGCATGCATTTGAATCGACGAGAACGTAACGTAGCACTCTCTGTCAAGTTGTGGTCTGCAACAAGTTTGGGATACAGACTACAGTCGTTGACGACGAAGCGGGTGGTCGAGGTTCTCGTCTAACTAGGGAGGCTTATAAGCATTATAATCACTGCAAGTGTTCAATCTGATGTTTATGTTAAGAGTTGAACTTCGCCATGGATAACGTCGATCCTGCGGCCGCGACTCTGGAGGCAAGTCTACCGCACAGCGTCGGCTGGTTAGCAGTCCTCGACAGAAGGGAAACGATAGTGTTGCAACAATGCTGCTATCGAGACATCCAGTTTTGGGAGCCAGTCCAGTGCTCTGCCAATCAATGGAAACCCTCTTGTGACAGTAATGCCATGCGAATAATAGACTACTCAT
>JAVCKV010126776.1:0-19278 GCA_032274145.1 Herpochondria borealis | reverse complement strand
CCTCCTATTGAAGATTTATCACTAGCTTTTTGTAACTCTTTAAAATGTTGCGAGTCCTCTCCGCTAACTTTGATAATTAGGTTTTTAACTTTAACTAACCATTCTAAAAGAATACTGTCATCTACATTAGTAGAAGGTCCGCCCATTACCCCTTGAAAAGTATACTTGGAGTCTTTTACGTTCTGCATTTGCTCTTCTAATTCAAAAAATCTTTTTTGTAACAGATTATTCACAAATTTAGCCTTTTTTTGTTTGCCTAACGCCTTGCTCAGCGGAAAAATGCGAGCGCGAGCGAGTAGTTTTTCCGATGAAGCAACTTGTTATATGAAGTATTGCATTTAAGCATGATTATACTTTAACTCAATATTAAAATTTTTTGTCTGTTTTAGTTTTTTGCTAATGAACTAAATTTAAATTAACGATTTTTTATGTAAAGCCACGCAATTGCTGGAATTCTAAATATTAAATAAAAAGCAGTAATGAAAGTTGTAAATGAAACAAAAATAACAGTTCCTTGAAAAAAGCGACTCAAAGTTAACCCATAGCCGGTACAGTTTTCGGTAATATGGAACATACCGTCACCGAACTCACACCCAGAAAATTTATAAAGAACTATCCAAAGTAAACAAATCAAGAAAAGCCCAAAAGATATTATGTCTATAAATTTATTCATATGGTTTTTATTGATGTCATATAACGCCTTGCACAGTGGAAAAATGCGAGCGCGAGCGAGTAATTTTTCCAATGCTGCAACTTGTTATACATTTATTATTTGACTGTACATTCAAAATAAACACTTTTAAATTTTTTATCGTTTAGTTCCAACTTATCTTCGGACTCTAATCCAAAAACAACTCTAACAGATTTGTCATTCAGTACATCATCTGTTTTTCCCAAGTACTGCTGAACTTCGATACCAAACAAATTAGTGACTGAATAAAAATAACTAGGATCTTCTGCTATACAGCGATTTCCTGTTAAATAAATATACTTTTCTTTATCTAAATAAAGAGCAGGACTTTTAACCCAAGCAGGTTTACAGCTAGTAACTTCATTTTCAGAATTTTTTGTTGTTACAACTTCTATCATTTTAGAGTCGTAAGCCCAGTTAAACGAACCTAATTTGTGTGACCAAGAACCAGATTTATCTGAAGTTTGATAACCGTAGCCGTTCAGAGAGCAATTGAACGTGACTTTATCTGTTGCATAAGAATTGAATGTTACTAACAAGCAAGCTGAGATAATTGTAATACGACTAATTTTTTTCTTTAAGGTATGTAACATAAAACTAACTTTCATTTGAAGATAAAGTGATTGATATTTTGGTTTGTATAACGCCTTACACAGCGGAAAAATGCGAGCGGTAGCGAGTCTTTTTTCCGATGATGTAACTTGTTATGTAATTAATTATTTTTATCAGTCATTGAAAGATAAATTCCTTTTCCAATATAAAATAAAAGAAAAATAAATAATATTAAATGCAGATAAAAAGAGATAGTAAAAGAAATATCAGAAATATAATTATTAAATAACCATGTGACTACCCAAGCTAAAATTGGATAAAAAGGGAGAATTGGAAATATACTGATACTGACACCAGAATTATTCTCTCTCCCAACTTCAAATAATGGAGCAATGCTAAGTAAAAGATAGACAACAAATAAAAAAACTATAAACATTAATTTACCAAACCAAAAAAATAAATGTATAAATAATAAGTTAAATAAAAACTAAAACAATTTGATACAAAGTGAAAGGATGTCTTTGTAATGACTAAAAAAATCAAAAATTGCTTTTGCGTCGCAGACTACATAACGCCTTGCTAAGCAGAACGAGCGTAGCGAGGTTCTGATTAAGCAACTTGTTATGTATTGATTAACTAAATACATTACCGTGCCAGAAAGCCTGTTTATTTGAATAAAACCAATGTTCGTTTTTATTAGTTTTAAACTGAGCTAATTGTTTAAGATTTATATTATATCTTGTGAATATTGCTATTAAATTATTTAAATCTTCGTCTTGTATTTCACTCTCAGATATAAATAAGAGTATCTCTGTACCTACACCTTTTATTTCTTGAACGCACTTTATTGAATTTAACCAATTAAAAAAATTAGCTTCATCACTTTGAGTGTAAAAAGTTACGCTATTACATATTAGTTTAATCATTTTTTCCTTGTGGCACATAACCTAATTAACGGAACAGCATAAAAGTACCAAAAAGTGGGGGGGTGTCATTTTTAACTACTTAAACACCCAATATTGCTTTTGCGCCGCAGGCTACATAACAGTGTATTAAGAAGGACGCTGTCCCTCTTAATAATATTATAGGGATTCCTTATAGTTTTTTACCATATTCGTTCAATTTCACTAAGTCACTATATTTATTAGATAAATTGAATTAATTAAATTTTTCTATATTATAAAGTAGGGAAACCGTCCACGATTTTTGTTCGCTTATTGTATCTACCAGAGTTATTAATCAAACCAATTATAATTTTTGCTAGTAGCATTAACTTTTGGAAAGTAGCAACCATTGTTGGAGCTGATATCAAGTTTGATAGGCAAGTCATATTCTATAGCCCATCTTTTACTATTTTCACCATCACCTGGAATTCTGGAATCCCCAGATCCTGGCACAGCGTATAAATCGAGCTTAGGCTAGCAAACTCTTTTACTCCCCCGCGATACTTGTGCAAGGTATAGCGTTTAGCTTCGCCTGTGTCGATCAACACCTTAAAACTGTCATTAAGTAGGATTTCATGCACGACAATGAGCTTGATATGTGTGTTTTGGGCGAGCATTCGCTTGATATCGTCTTTTCTAAGACCATCGAGGGGAAGTTTGTAGACCATGAGTTTGGTTAAATAGAGCAAAGAGGCAAAAATAGCATATTGCCTCTAGGGGCAACAGCTCTATTTTGCCTCTCGTGTTTTGGGGTGGTTTATCTGTTTAGGGCTGGCAAAGTATTAGTCGTGCCTCTGCTATTTGTCATAATACCGATTATAAGTACTTAATAATTTCGAAAAAAACATTGAGTGTTTTTGTAAATTTAAAGTTTTATTTAATGTGCTTATATTTTGTTCAATAAATAGAGATAGAATACTAGTACTTGTGAAAATATTTTATATAATAAATTTTTCCATAAGTATAATTTTTAGGGGACCATAGACTATGCTTCATCTTTCTACTGAAAGAATTAACGAAAAAACTAATAACTCTAAACAGAGTAAATTAGTTTTACTCTCTTTTATATTTTTTATATTGTTTGCAAATACAAAAGCTATAGCAGCAGGTACAGACGAATGCACTCAGTTTGGTGGTGATATTGAATGTGAAGAAGTTGACCTTTTATTTGGTGAATGGAGAGGCGGTCTATGTGGTGATACGTGGATCTCACAAGGTCAAGTAAGCGATCTATGGTGTGATGCTCAAGGAGGGAGCGGAAGAGTAGGATCGAACTGTTATGATAGGACTAATCCTGTCTCCCCAGAAAACCTAGATGATGTTGTCAGTACATACTTTTCACTTCACCCTACTGACTGTTCATTAGATACATCAAATTCTTTTGGTAACTCGGAAGGACTTGGAGACAGATGTTTTGGCTGGGAGGGCAGTTCTCAATCTTACCCATTATTAACTCCTGATGGTTACCAATTTGGTTCAGAGATATATACAAGGGAATGTGGTAGCACGACACGTAGATATATTGTTCAGCTATTTAGAGCGGGATACTGTCCTTCAGGTAGTACAACTAAAATAGATGGTGAAATACGTACATGCGTTGTCCCACCACCTTTAGAAGATGAATGTCCAGATCTTTTAAGTACCAACACTGCTATTTGTTCAAGTCAAGGGGGAGTGATAGAAAATTGGTCTTGTAATGATGAACCAAGCCCTCCTGTATATGATTTTCAATGTGTTGTACCAGAATGTCCACAAGCATACAATTCAGCTTTATCTAGTTGTCAAAGTCAGGGAGGTGAACTGCAAAATTGGTCCTGTAGTGAAAATCCTTTAAGTTTCAGTTCTAACTGTGAGCTGCCTACAGATGATATAGATAAAGAAAAAGGTCCAGATTGTGATTCTGAAGGAAACCCATGTAGTCCAGGTTCTGGAAATAAGTTTGAGTCATTTACGGACTATAAATCAGCTGATGGATCTTTAATATTAAAGAGAAGTTATAACAGCCTTAATCCTAAAGATGGAAGTTTTGGAATGGGTTGGACGAGTAACTATTTACAACGCTTAGATGTTACGGAAAATACAATAAAGGTTGTACAAAACACGGGGCGTGTTGAAACGTGGAATATTATTAATGGTGATTCATTAGAACCTAAAGATCCAGACTCTCGTATTGTACTGGAAAAGGTTGCTGGTCAATTTATATTAACAAACGTTGATAACCGTGTTGAAACCTATAGTGAGGATGGTTCTTTAATTGCAAATAGAGAAAAATCAGGGCTCACTTCACAATTTGAATATGCTTCAAATGGACGTTTATCTAAAGTCACAGGACCTTATGGAAGAATACTTACCTATCAATACAACGGTAATGGAAGAGTTAGTTTTGTTGTAACACCTGATGGACAAATAGGCTATTTATATGACAGTTCGGGTAATCTTATACAGGTTACTTATCCTGATAACTTTACAGAAAAATATCATTATGAGGATGGTAGTTTCTCTCATGCTCTGACTGGTATTACTGATGAAAACAATACTCGCTTTGCTACCTGGTCTTATTCAAATGACGGAAGAGTAACTTCATCAGAGCATGCTGGAATAGTTGAAAAAGTAACGTTTACTTATTCTACTAATGCAAATGATGAAATTACTCAAACGACAGTTACAGGAGCACTTGGCGATACTAGAACATACCAGTTTGATAAAATTGAAGGTGTAAACAAAGTAGTTTCTATATCAGGAGATCAATGTCCAGATTGTGGTAACGGTTTTATGAAAACCCGTACCTACGATTCTAATGGTTTCCTCAACGGCTATACTGATTGGCAAGGCAACCAAACTACTATTACTAATAACTCTCGTGGTTTTCCTACGCAACGAACAGATGCTGTGGGTACACCTGAAGAAAGAACCACTACCACTATATGGCACAGTAGTTTAAATTTACCGTTAACAATTACTGAGTCTAAGCGTCAAACTACGTTTACTTATACAACGACGGGACAATTATTAACGCGAACTGTCACCGATCCTGCTACTGGCGATAGTCGCACCACAACCTATACCTATCATCCACTTGGAACTAATGGCGGTGGTTTGATCGCTACAATGGATGGCCCACGCACCGATGTTAATGATGTCACTAGTTATGAATACAATAGTTCGGATGACTTAATCAGCATAACCAATGCTTTAGGCCAAACCACTCAAATCACCTCGCATGATTCCAGTGGCCGTCCTTTGACGGTTATTGATGCGAATAATATCACCACAACACTCAGCTGGGATTTACGTGGCCGTTTATTAAATACTGATATAGATGGAAGCGTTACCAGTTTTGAATACGACCCTGCTGGCCAATTAATCAAAGTCACTCAAGCGGATGGGAGTTATCTAAGTTATATTTATGATGATGCGCACCGCCTTACAGGCATCAGAGATAATGCAGATAACACTATTACCTATGTGTTGGATAAAATGGGTAATCGCACTAATACCAGTATTAGCGATACCACAGGTAGTATCTCGTATAGTCAAACCGCTATTTTTGACAAACTCAGTCATCTAAAACAAATTCTTGGGGCAAACAGTCAAAACCAAACAATCAACTATGATGATAACCATAATCCATTAAACAGCACCGATGCACTGAACCGTCAAACACAAAATAACTACGATGCACTAGACCGCTTAATTAAAAGTATCGACCCTGATACCGAAGAAACCAACTTCGAATATGATGATCAAGATAATCTCACCAAAGTCACCGATGCCAAAGGTCTAGCAACCACATATAATTACAATGGATTTGATGAAGTTGTTAGTCAAGCCAGTCCTGATACTGGTACAACAACTTACACGTATGATAGTGCAGGTAATGTTAAGAGCATGACTGATGCACGCGGTGTAACTGTTAATTACAACTATGATATTGGCATTAATGGTATTGGACGTTTAATTTCCACTAGCGATGCAAGCGGAAACATCAGTTATAGCTATGACCCACGAGGAAACCTACTATCACAAACCGTAGTCACAACTTCAGTCAGTCATACCACTAGCTATAGTTATAACAGCGCAAATCGTATGACAGGCATGACATACCCCAGCGGCAATACACTGCAATACCAACGTGCCAGCAACGGTGAAATCACCCAGATAACAGGCACTATAGATGGTGTTACACAAACACTGCTAAGCAGCGTTAGTTACAAACCTTTCGGCCCACTAGAAACCTTTACCTTTGGTAATGGCTTAAGTCACATAGCTAGTTTTGATGATAGCTTACGCTTAACCGCACAAGTCACTAGTAACGTTCAGGGTAATAACTATGGTTACAATACTGTAGATAACCTCATCACATTTACCAATGCATTAGATGCCTCACTTAACCAAAGTTTTAGCTATACCAACCTCGATCGATTAAGTGATGCCAGCGGCGAATATGGCGATTTCCAATACGTGTTTGATGTTGTCGGCAATCGCACCCAAAAGACCGATGGAAGCGATACAAACAACTACAGCTACGGCAGTAGCAATCACCATCTGCAAACCATAACGGGCGCCAATGCAAACAATTATCAAAATGATGCAAACGGTAATACCATCGATAACGGCAGCTACCAATTCACCTATGGAGAAGACAACCGCTTACATCAAGCCAGCCAAAATGGCACAACCGTAGGAGGCTACACCTACAATGCGCAAGGCCAGAGAACACATAAGGCAACCGCATCAGGAACAACCCGTTTTCATTATAATCAAAATGGCAACCTGATCGCAGAAAGCGATCAACAGGGGCAAATTCAAAGAGAAACGCTCTGGTTCAATGGTTCGCCCTATGCGCTCATGCTAAAAAGCGGGGACCAAACAAGTATACAACCCCCTGCTCCAGGAACACCTTATCTGACTTCAATTACAGAAGGTTCGTCATTAACAGGTGCTGATCATACCTTCATCTGGAACACTAATGGCGCGACCGTAGATTTCTATTGGCTAGATATTGGCTCAAGCACTGGAGCTGATGACCTCTTTAGTCAGCAAGTACCAGCCACTACCACTAGTCTTCCTGTTTCAGGATTACCAACCGATGGTAGCCCACTGTATGTGAGCCTTTATTACACCAGTAGTTACGATAATATCACTCGCAATATCTTTGCTTTTGGTGGTTCTACAGCAAATAGTACGGATGTATATTATATTCATAATAACCATCTAGGAACTCCAGAGATAATTACCGACCAAAACCAAGATGTTGTTTGGAAAGCGAATTACACACCGTATGGTGATGCCACTACCACAACAGAAATCATAAAAAATAATGTTAGATTACCCGGTCAGTACTTTGATAGTGAGACAGAGTTACACTATAACTACTTTAGATATTACGATCCAAAGCTTGGACGTTATGTGACAAGTGATCCGATTGGGCTAGCAGGTGGCATTAATACATACGGTTACGTTGGTGGAAACCCGACTAAATGGATTGATCCCACAGGTGAAGTTGCACTACCAGTAGTGGCAGCTATAGGATTCGGCATTACTGCCGGTTCTTGTTATATCTCAGGTCTTTGTGGAAGTATTAGTGATGCTATAGGTCATGGAATTGATAATTGGGCTGACCCATTCACTCCGTCTTCTTCTGTGCCTCTATTGCCTCCTGGGCCATGGATGAATAATGAAGGCTCAGACGAACCACAACATTGTCCTGCACCTGGTAAACCAACACAAGATGACGGTTTTAAATCACCAAAAAAACCAAATGGTGACGAGGGTAAGGATGGCCGTGTACGTAATCCAAATGGGCAAGGAAAAGGATGGCGAGACTCTAAGGGTAATGTTTGGATTCCCACAGGAGGTAAGGCAGCACATGGTGGAGAACATTGGGATGTTCAGACTCCTGGAGGTGGTTATATAAATGTTTATCCGGGTGGCCGCAAAAGATGAGTAATAATGAAATTAAATATTTAATTGCAGACTCTGTTAGATTTTATTCCTCTACTGATGAAGATATTTTTTTTGACTGGTTGGATAAAATCAATTGTATAAATTATTACGAGGGTTTTGGAACAGAGATACGTTTAAACTTAAATTTAAAACTCTTAGATGAAGAAAGTATAAGAGAGTTAACCGCTCTGTTTATAAGATACGATATAGATAAACTACAGCTTGAAGTTTTAAGCAAAAAACTGAAATAGAAAAACCATCAAAAAGTGGTGGGGGGTGTCATTTAAATAGCTGTTTTAGTCGTTTAAAAAGACACCCCCCCAACTTTTAGCATAGCTCTTCAATTCGAGAATATCATCAACTCTATATCCCCTAATCGAGAGTGGTATAACGAAGCTATACTCTGGGGTAACAATTACTTGGGGATTAATAAGAAGTGAGAAAAGTAGATTTAATGAGAGAAGTTGATAAGGGTGATCTCATTTTGGATGACCCTGAATCTATTTCAAATCTAATAATTTGGTATTGCAAATATAAATCTATTACTAATATTAAAAAATGCAGTAATTTGACCGAACTTGTTATTGCAGGTGTTCCTGACGGATCTTTAGAATTTCTTACAAGCTTAACTAAACTCAAATATTTAAAAATAGTACATATGCCGAAAGTTAAAGATATAGAGTTTATTTCTATTTGAAGGAACTACAAAGCTTATCATTAGCGACGAATCCCAGTTGGGATTCGTCAGGAAAGAAATTAATTGTAAACTCCTTAAACCCCTTATCGATGTTGATTAACTTAAAACATCTAGAGCTTTTTGGTGTTCGCGATCAAAAGGGTTCACTTGAAGATATAGAAAAAATCACTTCGCTTTTATCTGTAAGAGTTTCCGGATATCCAAAGAAAGAAATAAAGCGATTTGATGCTATTACTAATTTTTCAAATGAGTATGTATCTTCTTGTTCATTTGATTGAAGTTAAAACATTGCTAAAAGCCCCTTTCCATTGTTGAATTAATTACTTAACTGCAGCTCGCAAACTAACTTGTAAAATATTAGTGATCTTAATCATTTAAGAAAGTCGCTATTATCAAATAAATGTTTGAAGGTTAAATATACGGTTTCGTGCTTTTCAATAATGGTTATCCATTGTGTTCTTATAAAGTTGCGGAATTCCGTATAGTAGTCCTATAGATCTGAGGTATTGCTTTATATACATTCTACAAAATGACCATTTTGTAGAAAGTCCAAGGTTTGATTCAGAAAACACCTAATCTACTAAATTGACTAATTGTTTTTCAGTTGCTATAGATTATGTATGAAAAACGCCATAAGAAAATACTTTGTAATCTTACTTCTCCTCTTTTTTTATTCAACAATAAATGCTCAAAATCAAGAAAGTTATAGGTTAGTTAAAACTGTCGTAACACCCCACCAAACTAAGTTATTTAAACCAATAAAAGTAACATTAATTGGAAAAAATGATTATGTTCCAGCAGATGAAAGTGATCTAAGCAGATCTATTTTTGGTTTTACTAAAACAGAACTAATGGAAGAAGAACTCAAAGCCATAGTTAAGAGAACTGTTCAGATAAGTATTGAAGGAGGAAAGAGTTTTGGAACAGGTTTCTTAATAGGTAATAACAATAGTTGTGACAGAGTAATTACAGCCCGACATGTTACTCATCACTATAAAATTGGATCAAATAGAGGAAAAGTAATAGGGTCAGGCAAGAATAATACTATTTTAAATCAAGGTATTGAGTATCCATTAAGTCTTGGTAATCAACCTAAAGATTATGGAGGAAAATGGAAAATAAAAGATGAAGTATCAGTTTTGGAAATTCTAAAGAGTCAAGTTGAAAATATTACTTGTCCTGTTACACCTATTCTAACAAGACAAGAAATTAAGGAAAATTTAAATAATTGTCGTATTATTGGATTTCCTTCAATAGCTGCAGATAATAACAATGGGTCTCGTTCAAATTATTCTGGAGTCCCTCCTTTGGGTCAAAAAAATAGATATGCCTTTGGAAAAAGAGGGATAGCGAGTTGTGAAATTTTAGGGAATCATGATGGTCTAATCGCTCATAATTGTGATTCTTTAAGTGGTGCTTCAGGTGGACCAATAGTTTGTAAAGTCGGTAACCCTGGTATTTGGAGTTATGTTGCAGTAAATAATGGAGGTAAATGCAGTGTAGATGGGAAACTTTCGGCTGCTTGCTTTTTAGACATTGAAGGGCCTCCTCTGAAATATGATCCTCTTCCTGGTGAATATGATAAGAATAATGCAGTTTTTGGAAGAGCTGGTTCGTTCACAATACTCAATAAACCTTTACAATATTCTACTGAATTTATATCACATGGATTTAATTCTTTACCAAAAAAAGATCGTATAGCAATTCAAAAGCGTTTAAAAGTAGGGGCTTTCTACAAATCAACTATTGATGGTTTATGGGGTAGACGTACACTATCAGCTATAGAGAAATTTGCGAGATATAATAATCATGTCGAATTACTTGAAACACAAAAAGGCTCTATAAGACTGTTATTTGAAATAATATATTGAAGCTATGAAGTTTTTTTGAATGATCTAATATTCTACATAATGACCAATTTGTAGAAAGTTATGTTCTAGATATTACTTTATCTCATTATATTAGGTAGGTATTTATGAAAAATCTCATTATATGAGTCTAAAATATCACTATACGTGTCGTATAGTTTGATATGTTATTGATTATCAGTATTCAAAATCTCACTTTATGTGTCGCTTCACGTGTATTTTCTATAATTAAATCACTTCCTTTGCTTAAGTTAACCTATGTGACGGGAGCTTCCAAATAACGAATAAAAAAATGTATACGTATTCTCTTCTATTCCTTGAATATACAAATCATGAAAAGGTTTATTTCTTGTCTTTAGTCAAGTTGTAATATAACCACTCAAAACTTTTTCTGTATGTGGTTTAACCAAATCAACACGGGCAATAATTAGCTATTCTGTCTAGTAAAGCGCTTTCATAGGTACAACAGGGCAAGTCTCACGATATATTACTCATTATCCCCTGAGCAATATCTAGTGACGCTTGATCACGATCAGGCCACTGTGTGAACGGAATACCATCTTTAGGTAGTGCTTGAAGTTCACCAAAGGGCGTCGCAGTCCAATCGCATGCACGGAGCACTATGGGAATAACTCGAGCTGAATCTTCTGTATTTCGTCTGAGTGCTATCTCGCCTTCTACTTCGTAGCAATAGCGGGAAGCAAGAAAATCAGGGCTCATGAAAAGTAAAATTACTTGTGCTTCTTCGATTCTGTTATCAATATTTTCCCGCCATTTATCGCCAGGCGGTATCATTCGATCATGCCATTTTACTATCCCACCTATACGTTCATGTACTATCAGTTGAATTCGCACTTCGTCCATGAGCGCTTCATCTTCATGAGCGTAGGAAAAAAATATATTGATTGGACGATCCATTTTCATTTGCGGAACTATAAACTCTTGACTTGATTTTTTCACAATTTGTTTATTATCTTGTAATTCTAAGAGTGCACGAGCGCGGTTATCATACTCCTCCCACAGATACTCGAAACGTGAGTGCAATTCATTAGTGACGGCATCATCATTTCTTTGAGATTCTATTTGGTCTCTCATCCAATTAAGCATTTCGTTTACAGTCGACTGTACCCATAATAAGAGATCGTTGAAATCTTTAGCTTCCCTTTTAGTAAGCGAGAAAGTGTTTTTAGAAAGCCAGTCTGCAGCTAACTGCATATCGGACCACTCAGATGGATTGACTGTACCTTCCTTACATTGACTTGGAAACTGTTCGACAAGAACTTTCCGTACTGAAACAACATGCTGCTTTAATTCTTTATTCATAAATTAACCAATACTGTTCTGCAGTCTAACTGCTCCAATTACCCACATACATTAGTTTATTAAATGGCAATTATGCCTACATTCATAGACCTTTACGCTCAAGTTCACGTTCTAACTTCTCAAAACCTCGGGCGCGATCGGACACAAGGTCAATATACGGTATACCAGCGACTGCCAAGGTTGGTCCAATCAGCTTAGCTTTCAACAAGAATACTGGTGTCCCTGCTTCTTCTGAGAAAAAATATTCCTTGACGGTCCATTGTGATCTTTTCCATGCCTTCGATAAAACACTCAGTGTAGCAGCTGCTTCTTTAATAATGCCTTCCAGTTCAAGAAACAATTGATTGTGATAGTCACGTTCACTTTCGTCATAGTCCCAGTAGGCATAGCCGTTTTCACGCAGAAACCCTTTCAGTGTAACAACAAAGTCTCGATCTTCTTCAGCGTAACTGAGAAATACGTATCCTTTCGATTGTTCCATCTTCGGTTCAATCGGGCCTTTAGTGGATATATGATTTGAGAGAGCTGAAATAATACTGCGAAGTGCTACATCATAATCTAAGCGGAAGTCGACCCATTGGAATACCTGCAGCGCAAGCGGCATATTATTTGAGGCATCATCATCCACGAGTATCGGAATAATGGGCTTGTTCACATCGTTCGAATACAGTAACTCATGCTTCATATATTCAGATTCAAGGGAATGCCGACTCGCGACATAAAGTAACGCGCTTGCTCCCAAAAGGGCTTGCTTGATTTCTCGCTGCCAATTGGTGCCTGCTGAGATTTGTTCTATGTCGCGCCACACTTCTATACCCGCCTGACGTAAATCGTCCACGAGACGTTCCACGAATACTTGATCGTGCCGAGAGTAGCTGATGAATACATACGGAGATATTTCCATTGAATAAGTGCTCTCTTGCTATTTAAAAGGTGTAATTTAAAGCGATATTTGAAAATTATGAAAGACTAACTTTGTGAGGTTCTTGCACTAAAAGCTTCAACACAATAGCCAAATATTGGTTAGAGTAATTACTAACAATAAACACATTCGAAAGTATGTACATAAATTAGTAGTTTGTATTGGCACGACGCATTGCACGACTGAGATCATATTGGTTAGAAATACGAGACCCAAACGCATTATCAATTAGCAAAGGTATAGTATGAATGTTTAACTTTTCCCATGGAACAACTGACATCTTGACATTCTCACTAAGGAGATTATCAATTATCCTTGCTGGAAGAAAAGGGTAGCGTTGTTCATATTCTGAACGTTTAGTAATTGATATCCAATTAGTTGTTTCTGGGTAAACTGTTGGTTTCTCATTATCATGAGCTGCTGTGAAGTTGTTACTAGAATTAGCTCCAGGTAGTAAAATTACTAGAATACCTAGCCGCTTGTTCACCGTTCCATCATACATACTCGAGTAGATTTCCCAATCAACATGTTTTCGTCCTTTGGTACCTTGTCCTACAAGGACAACCATTACTTTCACATCTCCTAGGTACTCATTACGAATTTTCTGTCGAATAGTGTCATCTGGAAGATCGTCTGAAATATCTCCAATATCTACAGAGCCATCTATAAACATAGGGTTATTCCTATTGAACTCGATTAATGAATCTTTATAAATACTGTCGTTACAATGAAAACTTATGAACACTTTATGCATGACGGTTACTTTTAGGTTTTAGAATCGATTACTTTGTTAAATCTTCACGAATATGATCGAACAGTACGCCTTCGTTAACTTCTAAAGCTGGTCTTGTTTTATGATGCAATGCAAAGGTATCAAGGTCTCTGCTTAATACTGGCGAACCAGAACTACCGCCATCAGTAGGACTCATGTAATGAACATAAGGTAGTTCATATCCTATTAGATCATTTCCGTATAACGAGGCTACTAAATCGCCTCCATTAGGATGACCAATGACATATATCCTTTGTGGGGGATCATCTTTATCAGGTTTTAATGGATTGTAAAAAGATAAATCTAAAGCTGAAAATTCTTCAGTTAATTCCATCTCACAAATCCAAACATCAAGTTGCTGTTTGGGTGAATAAAAAAGCTTTTTCCCTAATTTAAATGATGGTTCTCCAGGCAGTTGAGTAAAAGTTGCCATAGCTTTACTTGGATGCAAGGGAGCTTTGTCATCTGGATTATCACTTACTACATGCGAATTAGTGACAAATAACAATGAATCATCCCAATCATCACTCATTTCAGATCCTTTAATTAAAAAACCTGTACCCTCTGGCTTTCCTGCTTTATCTGTAACCTTGGCTATTGACCTAACTTTTTCAAACAAATGTTCTAACCATTTTATTGGGACATATGCCTCATCCCCATATACACCTTGAAACCCTGTTTCATCTGAAATTTCATCTGGAGTGATAGTAATTGCTCCACCTTCGCGTTGAAGGATTTCATATTCAAAGACAGGCTCTAAGGCATTAGCAATATCATTGTCCTTAATTTGCCAGATTTCTCTAAGTTGTCTTAATGTACTTCCAAGCTGAAATGCATCTAAATCAGAATTCAAAGTATATTCTTTTGCCCACTGTATTGTTTCTTCTTTATTATCCAATGCAAGACTAGCTTCCATTGCAGTTGCATAATCCCAAACTTGTAAATCATCTTTATTTTTTATTTTTATTTCATCTATTTCTTTAAGAATAGTTCTAGCGACATTATTAGATTCACTATCATCAATACCTGAAATTTTGTCTCTTACACCTCTTTTTTGAAGAGCTACTAAATTTATTCCATGCCACCTATAATCCCCGTGCTTTTTATCCCAACCTTCTTGGTAATTAGCTATAGAATCTACTAAAGACTGCTCATCACCAGTTTCTACAAATTTTTGTTTTTGCGCTCTTCCAATTAACCCTAATATCTCTGGTTTTTCTTGGTCTGACCACCCAATTTTATTATCAACTATAGACAAGACTCCTATTGCTTTATCATGAAACCCTTGCTCTATCAGTGCTTGCGCTAATTGCCTTTTTACAATTGGCAGTGAATAATCATAGTTATTAAAAGTAGTTGCTGCTTTTTCTAAGGTATGAAATTTTCTCTTTTTTCTAATTAAACCTAAAGTTTCCGTAATTTCTTTTTCAGTAAAATCTATTGGAACGAAACGATCGATTATAGAATCAACTTCTTCAAAGTTGCCTTTCTTTAAAAGAGATTTAATATCTGACAGAAACTTATCTTTATCCATTATTCTATTCTTCCAGTTAGTTCTCGAAGACTATTTCTTAATTCCTTTCCTTTTAAGTATTTTGTTGCAGAATGACGCCAGGTTCCCCAATTGTTTTCATTTATATCTACAACAACTTCGTTACCATTTTGCTTAAAGTCACTTCTATGTTTTGGGTCTAAGCGGGATACGACATCGAATGAATCGTATACATTGAACCATTTTCCTTTTAATTTTGCAGGAAAACCATTCTCCCTAGTCCAAATTAACTTGTCTTGAACTTCATCAATTCCTAATGGGCTGCCAAATGTTATTAGTCCATCAATTTCAGGGCAACCCTCTACTCCTGTAAGCACATCATAAGCAATAATCGCTCCTTGACTGTGACCAGCTAAAATTACATTACCTTGTTTCTTTGCAGCATTTATAGAATGTATTACTTTTTGTCTTATCTTAGTTCTAATATCATTTACATTGAATAAATAATCATGAGCCTCTTGTAAGAAATGTTTTATAAATTGTTTTTTTACTGCCCAAGGAAGAGGGATACGCTCATATCCTAAATCATCATCTTCAGTTGGAGCATCTTCAAAAACACCATCCTCATCAAAGGGAAATTTCTTTATCATTGACTCCATCCAGGAGTTAGATGAAAGAACTATGTTTTCTTTAACACTTTCTCCAAGCTCATCCCCAATACTTTCATACTCTTCTGCAGATAGAGGTTTTTCATGAAATAGGTCTGCCCAATATATAAAGGAATCCCTAACTCCTTTTGCTGGAAGATTAAAGCCAGGATTATTTTCTAAATCTTCTGATAAGGCATCTAACCATTTACGCTTCAACACTTTTGAATCAGGCTTGTTAGATAAACCATGTATGAATATTACACTGACAGGTCCTGACATATATTTATCTCCCTTAAACAACATTCAAAAACATAACGAATAAACAATTCCTATAAAAGATAGATCAAAAATTGATTAATTTCTATTATTTTTATATAAACACTTATAAATCAAATTAATCAATCAAAAGAGATCATGTCATGACTCACAAGTTTTACTTCATATGATAATTCTAGAAGCAGATTTTCTGACAATAGAGACTGCGATTAAATAGCACTTTAAAGATGATTTTAGAAAACTATAGCAACTTCACTTTTAAACACTTAAATATTAAACATGTTGTGTATAAAACTGGAAAGGGACCTGGAATATTATTAATGCATGAATTACCAGGAATGACCAAAGAATGTATAAAACTAGGTAGCCTCTTAGCTAAAGAAGGATTCACTATCTACATTCCTTTAATGTTCGGAAAACCAGGTCGTGCCTCTAATATATCCCTTATAAAGCTATGTATTAACCGTGAATTTAATCTCTTTTCAAAAAACCAATCAAGTCCTATCGTTATATGGATGAAAGCACTGGGGTTAGTGATTCATAATGAATGTTGCGGACCTGGTATTGGCGCTATAGGCATGTGCTTAAGCGGTAATTTCACTTTATCTCTTATGGCAGATAAACATATGCTTGCTTCAGTAACATGCCAACCAGCACTACCCATAGGACTTACTAAAACATCAAAAAGCTCCTTAGGTATTAGTGACAGTGAAATCGATTGCGCTAAGAATAATAGTTTTTCAGATACTAAATTACTTGGTCTACGTTTTAGTCACGATAAATTTTCACCAAAAGCACGTTTCCAAACTTTAAAGAAAATATTTGGAAATAGCTTTAAGGGTATTGAGATAGATTCATCTGCAAATAATACTCACGAAATTCCACAAAAAGCCCACTCAGTACTTACAAGGGATTTTGTAGATAAATCTGGGCATCCGACTCGTGCAGCATTGGATGAGGTAATCAATTTTTTCAACGAACGTTTGAAGTAATTATTCTTAAATTATTAGGATAATTCTATATAAAAACTGATATATATTTCTGGAATACATAAAAAGGTAAATTACATCTTGAATCTAAAATCACCATTACTTTTTATCAGTTATTCTCGAACAGATAAAGTTTTCGTTGAGAGACTTGTAAGTCGCTTTAAAGAAATGGGGTTTCGTGTTTTCCTAGATACAAGCGATATCGACCCTGGTGATAACTTTGTAACCAAGCTTTCTAGTGAGTTAAAACGCTCAACAGCAGTTATTCCAATTATCAGTAAAAACTACTCAAAAAGTAGATGGGCACAAGCAGAGTTATATTATGCATTGACATCCAATAAAATGATAATACCTGTTTTGATTGGTAATGGTGAGATAGCTAGTTTAGATGATCCTTTAGAGCGATTATTAAGGGATACTCAATATTTCGCCATAGACAAAGATTTGTCTAACAGGCAATCAATTGATTTGCTGATAAAACGGCTATCTGATGCACGCAAGAAGTATAAACTGGGTTTATTTAAAAAAACTATTCCTTATATTTTTAGCGCATTGTTATTGATTGGACTAGTATGGTGGGCTATAGCAAATATTAATTATATTAAACAAAATCAAACACGAAAAAATATTTTTAATACTATCCTAACAACAAATGAAGTTTTACAAACAGAACGTATTGCTCAGTTAGCCTCTTCGATAGCCGGAGATCAGAATGCCGCAGGTGAACTCAACCTTTTATCACAAGATCCGACTCAAAGTAGTACCGCTAGATTTAATGCTATAGCCCTCGAAAGTGAATTAAGGAAAGGACAAGAAGAATACCGTTGGTATATCAAAAACCTTTCACTGTTAAGAGTAAAACTTGAAAACACCAATTTTGTAGAAACCACATTCATTGATGGTATTTGGGATAATGTGGAATTCTTCAATTCTGTATTTGCTAATGTAGTTTGGTCACAAAATGAAAAATTTACAATGTCTGACACGAAATTTGAAAACACTCAATTTATTGGAAGTCAATTTTACAACATTACCTCCATTCTTACAGAATTTAAGAACAGTAAGTTCGTAGGTTCCACTGTAGATACAACAAATTTTTCAAAAGTTAAATTTATTACTGAAAACCCTGAAACTGAAGGTAATCAAATTATAACCCCAAAATATACTTTATTTGATAAAAGTACTGTTATCAGTAACAGAACACCACCAAATGATAATGTGATAGACCTCTCTAAAACAGGTGATGATATTGGTGTAGAAGTAGAAACAGGTTTAGATAATGATGAAAAGATTGAGAAATCTCTTATTATCAAGATGTTAAAAAATGCTCCAGGAGTTTCTTGGAATAATGAAAGAATTTATGGTGCAGGTTTATCTGTAACTTCTGTAGAAGAAATGGCTACTAAAAAAGTGGAAAATAGAAAAGCTAGAAATACTGCTGGTGCTAAATTAGAAGAATTAACTCCTAAAGAACAAAGGAAGTATTATTCTCTTATCTTTAATAGAGAAACTTCAGATTTAACTGATGAAGTAGTTTATGATAAACTTACAGATTATATTGAAGGAGGTAAATCTAAAGCTGAAACTTTTATTGCTCTCTTAGAAGATAAATCATCTGATGAAAAATTTAAATATACTTTATTATATAATAAGAATATTATAACTAAAGATAATTCTGGATTTCATTATCAAGGTATCAGATTAGGATTTACTTTAGATGAGGTTTATTCTACACTTAAAGATAAAAAGAATCAAGAACTAAAACATAGAATAGACCAAGAGTTTATTAAAGTAAATGGTTAAGGACTGGCACATAAAGTTTAAGGTACAGCTTAATAGCTTAGATAAACAATCTTTTATTAGATTACAACCTGAGATTGTAGATATACTTTTAAACAAAAGTATTATTACTATAATTAATAAACTTTATGATGAATATGAAAAAACCCAAAAACTATCTGATTATCTTTCCTCACAAATTATAAATAATAATCTTTCTTTCATTAAGAAAGATTATTATTATAATGTTAAAATGAAATATTAAACCAAATCTATATCTTATCACTACCTTTTATATTATTGCCCTTCGATATATTGAAATTAAAATAGAAAGAACAGCTTTAGATTTTTCAAATTTAATAAATAAAGAATTCATT
>JAVCKV010126665.1:0-19283 GCA_032274145.1 Herpochondria borealis | reverse complement strand
TTCGGGCTCCGGCAGGTCGTTCTGCTTACGTTTGGGCATGGTTGTGTAAGATAAATTTGGTGATTAAGTGGAAGAGAAGTCTGCACTGCCGAACGACGGTCTGGAAAATTACGAGGGTGGATGCGATGTCGAATCACGACTTGGAATGTGGTACCGGACGGCGGCGGCGGCGTCACGGTACACCACTGTATATTTAGTTAGGTTTTTAAATTTTATATTTTACATTTAATTGTTTTTTATGATTTTAGAAGGAAGGTCCAGGAAATTATTAGCAAAAAACATAGTGACTTAGTTCTATTGATTACTTCACCACTTCGCTAGTCAGTCAGTCAAAAATACCGCCCTGGGATTTATGCATCCATCGTATATCACGGGGTGAAATCATGAGAAGCACCATGCTTTTTTACGGTTCCCATCATCATATACTATGGTTCATACCTTTATTTCACTTTGGCGGAGCACCATAAAACATGGTTCCGAACTACGATATATCATGGTATATGTGAGGATATATCGTTGTTCATGGTCGTAATTAATAGTGATAAGAACCACGATTGAGGTGGTCGGATCTTTTACTCGTAGTAATGTAAACCATGGTTCACATAGCGAATAAATCGTGGCCTGAACCATGATGAAATTTTGAAAAGAACCACGCCTCGTTGATATACTACCTAAAATTATAGTCACCACTTGATACCTGTATTCATCCAATGTCAGGTTTATAACCATCCTCGCGTGTCCACAGTTAGTACAGAAAAGCACCACACAAATTCAGACGATACTCAATATCTGGCCGAGATCTTGGCGATCACGACGGGTTGCAGATATGTGCGGCACCCGCACGGCGCATGCCTTTAACTAGTAAAGTAATGAAGAACCCTCCGCATTGAACTTGGTGTTACTTTCCACCACCATTCGGCACGCGCCGCATCTCCTTCCCTATCACCCACAACATCTTGTCTATCGTCTTCAAGATGATTTAAACCTTTAAGAACCTCATAATTCCACGCCCGTGCACCTTATACCGCACGAGTTCTCTGTTCTGTTCGACAAGGCATATATAACGCAACTTGCACTCACTTCTTGTGTCTTTACACGCTCCTCTTACCCCCATACTTGTTGAAGTGCACAAGTAGAGCGACCTTGTGCGAATTCAAGTGCCGTGAATCATTAACAACACGCCACCGGTACAGAGAAGATAGCATCGCTTGTCCCCTCCTAACTGTCTCGCCGAACCCCTGCGTATCCTTGAATTCATAAATGTTGTCAACTTACCATGCTGCAACGCGCGCGCACGCGGCAACGAAAAGTGTCCACAGCTCCTCTTCATGTATTTTTCTGCTCCAGGAACTACAAGTGCATAGCTTTGTAGAACTCTGTCCTTAACTCTCTCACTCCATGCACTCTTTCATCGAGTATGGTCACATTCTCTCCAAGCACAATTCTGCGCATGTATGACTCACTACAGACGCGTTCCAGACTATCTCCAGCCTCCTACACCTTCTGCATAGATAAGAAGGCCCAAAAAATCTCTAGCTAGTTCGCGCTTTACAGCTGTGATGTGCGATTTGTCGTGATTTTTCTTCTCCAAACATCGTTTGAACACTTAATGCATGGATACGAGCACCATTTCCAAGCAATTAAGAGCGTGTCAAAATGTTTTGATCGTATGGACTACGAGCTGTACGGCGCGGTGTGCGTCCGGCTTGTCAATAATTGCGCCCTCCTTTTCATCTTCGTCCATCAACTTGTCGCATGCTCTGAGCTACTGTATAAAAAAATCTTGTAGGTCGGTATCGAACTTCAATCGCCCTTCTACTTAGTATATTTCCATGTGCGAATCAGAGTCTATGCGAGACACGGACCAAAAATACAACGCAGCCACGAAATTCTGCAGGATTATCGCCTGTGGAAATATCTCCCGCTCAGTTGCCTTTTAATCTCTATAAAATTCAGGTGCCGCTAATAGGAGCAATAAATTGAACGTAATGATAGTTTGGTTATTCAGACCTTTTAAGAAATCGTAATTTCCCCACTTAAATGTGTGGCCAGTGACTGGGGATATGTTCTAGTGTGCCGAGCTACCCATCATTTCCTCGATTTACGCACGGCGATTTTTTCTCCAATTGCAAAAACAGTACGGTCAGCATGGTCTTGATGAGCCCGTTGCACAATTTTTCAGGTACCAATGTGCAAGTGAGAGAAGACTCAAACATCAGAGGCTCGACGTCCTCGCCAACATAGTTCTTCTCCGCACGTAACGCGTGATTTAAATGATTGTAAATTTTTACAAGCGGAAGAGTTAAAACTTTTCCCTCGTTTCTGCGCTTCATGCTGATAATTCGGAACGCTTCATTCTGAAACGGAGAATAAAATATTAGTATAAGCGTGTGCTCATGATATTTTAAGGCATATGAATCTGCAGGTACATTAAAATGGTCGGGGGTGCAGGTGCCAGGCTCAGGAACAGATCAGAGGAGCTACAAACCTTAGAAGACGGTCCGTACAATTAAACTTGAACGTGCATGAGTAGTGTCCTTATCGGACCAATCTTCATTCATTCGAAGAATATGTTCTGCTTGTCTGGGACGCGTTACGAAAGGGATTATGTGACTGTCACCGGTCACTTTGATACAAGTAACGCCCGCAAAAATTGACCACAGTACCAGCTCCTTACCGATTAATGTCGCGCGCTTCTGCACAGTAGGTTTTCGCTCTATGTAAATGGTTTCTAGTGACTCGCGCATCTGATTTTCGGATACATTAGAACAACCCTTTATGTGCATAAATCAAGCTTGGCCCACTCAGAGGGAGGTCCCATAAGAACTAATGCCTGGGCAGGCTTTTCGCCGTGAGAATGCTTTCTCTCCTTTGACCTCTTTGCAATTCTGCGCGGTCTTTAAACATTCTCCACGAAGTGTATAGCTCTCTTCGGAAAGCACCACCCAACAAAGTTGCGCTGCACTTTCCTTCAAACGGTTTTTTAATCGTACTATTCCTCGTCCCATTGGCAGTTACGATAGAGACCGCGAGGAATGCGTATTTTTCAGCGGAGAACGGTGCTAGATAAAAAAGGGGAGGATCTTCTCCCATCTGATAATACAAGCCGCGCGGCGCTGTAAAACTTGCACGGAATCAGTTCCTCTCGAGGAGTGGGAAAAACTTTTTAGCACCGGTGGTGTATGCACTGAACATGTTCTAGTTTGACCACCCAACTGTTCAGTTTAGCGCAGGTCTTGGAGTTCCTACTAGTCTTCATAGAGCTGCCCAGCTAGGGCGAGAGAAGTCGCCCCACGTCAATTTCGTCCCTTTTCTCGCCGATTTCGTCATTTTCCTTGTCGTGTTCCAGGCTGCTATCGCCGTCACATGTAATGGATATAGTTGTATCTACCGTTTTCTTTTTGCCGTTGCAGAAGAGCATCGCTTAACTTTCACGCATTTGATCCGGCCTGGTCGCATGATCTTCTTCTCCGTTACAAGGTTTCTAACTGTGCGAAGGGTACTGATTTTCATGTGGGGATCGACCTATTTTTCCGCTTAACCATTTTTGGACTTTTCCGGTAATTTTTGCGACTTCATGTGATAAAAGCTTGTGCCGCGCGGCTGTCTTGTCGGGGTCCTCGAGAAGTGAAATATCGAAATCATGGCAATCATTCCATTAATTCGGGAAATTGTTCGTCGATATCGTTTATGTCACGCGCTGCAGTGTCTCTAACATTCGCTTTTCTAAATTTTCGATGATGAAGTTCTTCAGGTGCGATTCAATAGACGCGCGGGAAAAAATTGAATGCAAACGTTGTGTATTGAGCAAGGGTCAATTTTTAATTGGATTGAGTAGATATAGGAAGACCTTGCGACAGTTTTTCAATCCCGGTCGGTGCGCGTCACGAGAATGGATGTATACGGTACTGAAAAACCGCGGTATTTTTGTTGCTAATTCCATGCACATACGAAGAGGAAATTTCTTGTGCGCTATTTTATTTGTATTTGCTCCGGCGCGCGCCATGTAGTGTTACCTCTCACGGCATATTTGTTTTTTGGAAGTACACCATCCACAGATACAAAACATCCAACATTTTATCGCCCTCCGCAGCAGACATGCTCCATACCGCTACGAGTGGTGCTGGCGCACATGTGAGAAGAGGAAATGTTTACAAATAACTTTCGACGCGCGCTTAGTTCATAATATACAGTGCAGCACGGACATTGCCACCAATGGGTTTGATGCACTCATCGGCATTGAGCGCGCGGTCCACTGCACTCCCAGTCACACGAAATAGAATTCCGCTTGAAGGAAGTGAAAGCATCTGTCCGTTTATCACGATAAAAGCTATTTTCAACGTGTATGCGATGTTAGCAGCAACAACAGGTAGAAGAAGAGGTTTTAGTGGCGCGAGCCTCTCCTGCAAACAATAATCAAAGTTTACCATGGCACGGATGTTGAGGTAGGTAGCGGCGGTTGGGTTCGAGGCGGTGGTCGAAGATGAAGAGACTTCTGACTTCACGCGCATGAAAATCCTGGTCCGAGAAATGAAGATGCGCACCAGTACCTCGGCGCTTTTGTTACCGCTCGGTACATTCCCTCTTGTTCCCACTGTTATGAGCATGTGTGTGGGAGCGGGATGTGTCGTGTGTCCAGATTATTAGTTTTTTATTCTTATTGTTGTACTTGCGAGTTTAATATTCCCTCATAAACTGCGCTCGCTTCGCTTTCTCCGTTTCGGAGATATGTGCTCTGAGGGGTTCGTATAATAATTAATAAAATATTCACAGTATCTGTACAGTGTCATACAATAGTTTATGGTTTTATTGGAGACACTGATTTTCTTCGTACGTATTCTGAATGTAATACAGTACTATAAAATTGTATAAAAAATTACACATATATGTGCGTGCCCGTGAAAGCGGGTTCCGTGTCACCTGCTGAGGTTGTCGGCAAGGCAATGAGTAGTGAGAGAAAGGGAAGAGGAACCGAGGGACAGAGAGCAAAGACACCGGGAGAAGGACAGTCTTTTACGAAAGGATGATGGTCCTCTCGCAGAACGGGATGGCCCCCGCGGCGGCCTTAAGACGCCGTCGCTACACCGCCCGGCAGTCTACTGTAGCTACTGTAGAGGGTAGGTACAGTAAGAGTGCTACTTTGCGCAGGCGGGAAACGGCCCACTGTAAACGGATCGATAGCGCCACGCACAGGGCACACGTGGTCCGAATGCACGTAACGGCCGGAAGGTCCAAGCGGCGAGCCAGGTGACACCGGGGTACCCCACACATCACTGCAAACGAACAGTGATATGCCACTGTGTAATGCAAGATACCACAGCACTGTATGGCCATACAGTAGTGTGCAACCATGCCATGTCTGATGTTGCTTCAAAATATGAACATACAGCTGTGCGCTGGAATACCCCGTGCCGTGGCTCACTACTGCATAAACATACGAGGTTGCGCCATAATTTCGTACCTGGTGGTGCACCAATGTATGAACTTACAGCCGTTTTCCACTATTCGCGTGCAGTAGCGCCACAATACGACCGTACGGTGGTTTGTACGATCATACAGTGGTGCTACTGCATACTTTTGTGCATCTGCGGTGTGCCAAAACATTTGTAGTGGTTCTTTGCAACCTTACAGCTGCAAATTGGTAGTCTATGGTGTTTTACGGCTTTAAAACACCATAGGAACTAGAAAACTCCTTCTAGGCTAGGCGGGATGCTACACTTCAACGCATCCATAAATTAGTTCACTTCACCACGCATAGCCGTCTGTTCCAAACCGTCCCATTCAACCCACTCTTACGGGGAACTTACACCGATTTCAAGACATCTTCGATAGGGTACTATGGAGCTCAGAAAGACGTTTAATTAGCACGCTGATTAACAAAAGGACCTCTAAAGGAAACAAAATCCGTACCGACCTTTTGGTTTTTTGGTCCAAGATATCGTTCAAACAGGGTTCAGGCGGATTAAAATAAGTTTGTTCCTTTTAATTTGCAGTTCCAAACGGTCAACTGGCTTCAAATCTAACTTCGTGAAGAGCCCGTTCGAAATGATTTTTTTTTAATATATCTTCAAAACGCCCTTCGTACTGCATCCATCAGCTGGAAGACAAAAATCCTCTCCTCTGCAGCCTGATTACAATTTTCGGTTCGTTTTTCCCTTTAGTTCAGGATTTCCCAAGAATTCTTTCGGTTTCTTACATGTTACATCAAAAACCAGGCCTAAGAAGCCACTCTCCTTCTCCCTCGGTCCGTTCAAGTGCCCCTTTTCACTAACCAAAGTCATAAAAGTGAGAAGTCTACCAGCTCGTGATTTTTCGCCCAAGACTCTCTCGCGGAAGCGGTAAATAATAAGGTACAATTTCTTCGAGAATTAAAGCACATCGAAGTTTGCTAAAAACTTCATTGCTTTTGACTCTAAGTATGTTAAATTAAATTTCACTGTATCCATAGAGAACAAGTTCGACGTTTTAACAATAATTCTTGGTGACCACAGCGTTACTGAAATTCATTTTTTGGATGATGTTTCTGCGCATAGTTGAACCGCAACCCATTGACGTGGCGTGTTACCCTAATGTCTGAAGAACTTTGACAAGTCCCAAGAGTTTTTCAAGATGTTTTTCTAATGCCCACCATTGCAGTGCAATTTAATCATGGTATCTTATTTTTTCGATTTATCCGCCTGCTTTCTACGGATCAAGACTTAAGGAATGGAAGAAGCTCCTTCACTGTCCCCTCCAAGAGTATTAAAGATGATCCAAGAGGATTTAACTACCGGAGAAGGAGTAAAAACGATCAACATTGTGCATCTTGCGCACGAATGCCGGTCTCAGTCTACAAGGAAGTAATTGCAGCTGACTGTATATTTCGTAAGTTGCTAGGCAGATTAGTAGATCAAAGAACAATATAAGAGGTTCTGGATAGCGAAAATCCTCAAAGTCCGAAAGTTCAGACCTGTTAGGACAAAGTCGAATGGGCCGTCATTACTAAGCCGTCGATTTTTTTCAATCGAGTAGGGAAAGGATAGGGAACTACTACCTAAAATCTTTTCTGAGGAAGGTAAAAATGCATCCTAGTTGGGTAAGAAAAATGGTACCTCCCACTCTAGATATCAAAATCAACGACATATGTGCGTAGCCCGCATATGAGCCGCTGCAACGAGTTCCAATAAATTTTAAATATAAATAATAAACAAAATGATGCAAAAAGCAATAGATTACATTATACAGTAATAAGATATAGAATTTAGAATAAAATATCATATCATATATTAAATTTCATTGCTTTGATACACACTGATTACTAAAAATAATGTAGCTCACACTAAAGTTACTCGACTTTTTGTTATTTAAAAATACCTATGATAGTGTAACAAGCTCTACAATATGCATGACAAGATATAGCTGCAATCCTTAAGAACTGTAACCAACACTAATGAAGTTAATTAGCTCCTTTTTTATAATCTTAACTAAATTTTATCAACAATGATACGTATTCTTTCAAAACAGCATTAATAGGTCTGGATAATTTCTTATCGCTCACTCTGTTGTTTTTATTGAACTACTGCAGCCAAAACAACTGTGGCTCCCATACTGACAATATTTTTTAAAGCAAGGGGAATTGCTCACATAGTTCAACTGCAAGTAATCAGAAGTTGAACCTGCCAAGCTATGAAAAGGCAGTATAATCTACAAAGTTACAGGTTAACCAATTTCATCATATACAAAGCATTAATTTCACTGCATCCTTTGAACTAAAGATATTAAATGACAGTTCAGTAATAATACAGCTATTCACTTTCAGTCCTTTTCACTCATAGTTTCATTACTTCCAAAACATTTAATTTAAACGAACTTAAGCGTTGATGTTCAAATGAATAACGGTACCGACGTTTTCAGAAGCGTTTTAAGACCTGACACAGTCCTGTTAAAGTTTGTTTACCTTACTTCAAATGAAGCAGATATTTTTATGAATTACACTAATTTAAGCTTTCCTGGAAAAAACTAAAAATACGAAGTGAGGAAAAACGTGTCATGAGCCTGTAACTCAGAGTAAATCAATAATGAGCAATTAAAGGTGAGACCACATAAATGCGCGGTAATTTTGGAAAATGAACATGCAACGTAATGAATTAATTTTCTGGAATTTATTTCGAAATAGCCCTCGCCCTGGAAAAGGCCGAAAACCATGAAAATTTAAAAAGTTCAAGACCAGCAATAACTCTTAGACAAATTAAATTGTTGTCCAGAAAAAATTCTTTAAAGCTGTCGGCATTGATAACGCAGTCCACGAATCACTCATGAAAGCCTTGCCATGCGTCGCTGTGGGATTCGAAGTACGTTTTTCATCCAAATCTTCGTGCTGCAGTAGAGCCGAATGCGAGAAAACCTGAAAGTTTTCAACGGAACAGATAAACGGGCTATTTGTACTTCAGCCTTATATCTTCTCTCGCCAATACTTCTAAACAACATAGATGTGTTCTCAGTAACACGAGTAAGCGTAGATAGTTGCCGAATGATCGTTGACATAGACCTTGGAGCGCCAAGGGCGGCCTTCAAGTACAAAGTTTGAAATATCCCCCTCGGGAACGTCGCCGCTAAAGCGCTCCGATCCGCGTTTCAGAAATATGTCGACGGTCGGCCCGTCCGGGTTGTACAGGTGGATGCGGCCATGCACATTCGGAGGGTAATACGCTGGTCGACCCGCCATAATCACCTTTGCCGTACCGCAGTGCTGTAGCCCAGGCACACAGGTGCATTTGATGCAGGACGGTCGGGGCGGGATTCCCGTTGTGTGCGAGGATGATTTGGAATATGCGTGGTTGCTATGCTCTGTGTGTAGCGGCGGGTCCTTTGAGGCGAATTTATCAACGTAGAAAGACATAGCTGGTTATTTTGTGGGGTTCTTGTTGAAACCGTTCTTCTAAGCGTGCGTAGAGTTCTTGGTGAATTGAAAAAAAGGGAAGAATTAGAAATATTGAGAGCGGGCTGGTAGGAAAATCAAACAGATTTGGAGAGGAATATAATTTCTGATATTTTAAATACTGTGAAAAGGAAAGAGAAATATTCGTTTTACCAAGTAGAAGTCACTCGGAGGCAACCGAAGATCGATTTAAAAATGTAGAACGAACCGGTCTCTGCCCACGTCATTTTGGCCTGTATTGTTCACGTGAGGTTATCAGCTTGAACAAAAATTATGTATTCAACCGCACATCCTATCAGGATGATCACTCGTCTAAGTGAGTAAATGTAGTTTGACAGCGAAGAGCCCCAAATGAAATATAACTGATCTCACGGACTCATAACATATAGTCTCTGACGGACGGAGCTGGATGCGCTCCGTCTGTAAAAGTCGGAAGGGTGTAATCAGCTACTTAGTCCTCTCCCACGAGAGAAATTTTCTCTTTAATGATAGAGACAGATGTAAGTAGAGAGTACGGTTGGAACACATAATTTAGTCATATATATCGTACATTTGCTTGACTCCTTTCTTACAGCGGACAAGAATCAATCTAACCCATTGAAATGTTACTTCGAATACCCTCGCACTTTAAACAATATCTTTGTGTTCTCTTCCTTGAGTCAGTCTCACCTGATCACTTGGACCTTTTGCCGTGCACAATATTGCCGACATATATTAACATCTCCGAATTTCGAGAATTGTCGAAATCAAATGTTGAAAACTTTAAAAAGTGCGAGCCCATTCTGATATGGGCCTTTCTAACACGACGAACAGAGTTGGCAATATAGTTTTTCTTCTTTATAAGTGGCGGAATGACCAATTATGTAAGTGAGTTGAGGAGCAAGACCTTGGAAGAATTGCTCACGTAGTTACTGAGGGCTTGCACCGCTCTTTGAAGTTCAGATCACTTTGCTATAGAAGTGGGTCCGTATGAATGGGCCCGTTCGAACTACCTTTTTGGGGATGCATGTTCTTTTATGTGCCTTGTTGTAGCAGTTTGGTCCCCAAACATGAGATTGAGTGACTGCCTTCGCTCGTTATGTAAGCCTCCCGGTGATTTTTCCAATAGATAGTGTCAGCGACTACAAAACTAAAAAAACTGCCTCTTTATAATACTATAAATGTACATTCAGATTTTAAAAATATGAAAATGCTATCGTAGACCAACACAATTTCTTGTCGCTTTTTTCAGGTAGTCGTCGTAGATGCTTCGGTAGCTATGTGGTGGCTATGAGAAATGACTTGTGCTTTTAAAAACCCAACCATAACATGTACTCTTATTCCTCATCCAGTCCATAGTTTAGAATTAGCACCTCATGGCAAGAACAGCGAGCCAACCGATATCTGAGCAGTCATTTAATCGCACAACTCTAAAACTTTCTATGGAATATGCAATGATAACGCCTTCATATTTCTGGAAAGTTTCGGCATGCTCCATTTAAACTATAATTAATAGCCGCAAGTAGGTTATTAATACGTAGTTTAAGTTCCCGTTTGGAAAATAGTTGAACAATTTTTACAGTTGCTTTGTTACTCACATTCACATCAAATGTATAAGTAAAATAACAAATCAATTTCCCACACTGAAATATCGCAACTTTAAGAAAATCTTTGTGCAGGTCGAAAAAAGCCTAGAACAAAATTTTGAAATTTAATTTAAACTTCGAACATTAAATAAAAATATTAATAATCTTGAGTGACATTGCGTTCTATTAAAGCTTTTCAGAAATATGGTCTGTTGCATTTGAGGTAAGTTTCAAATAAATGAGATAAACTAAATATTGAAAATGAGATGTATTTGAACTGACTGTATGAAAATGTGTATGGAATATTTTTTATTAAACAAACCCTTACTTTATGCCTCGTAAAATCAGGTTTACTTTTCATTCTAAGAAACAAAAACTTTCTTTCTCATCGTATGATACAAGCGCATAATCAAGTGGGCTTTATGAATCGTAGTACAAAACCAAACTTGATATTTTGATTCTTTACATTTTAATAAATCAGAAATTCAAGTTTTGTTCACCATTTTTAGATACAAATTACGCATTAGAAGATATGAATTGATTGCACGTTGTCGTACAGTAATTCCCATTTTAAACGGAAGCAACAATTCGGGCAAGATCACCTCACTTACGGATTAGCTTAGAGAGCTAAATGAATTTGTTGACGAAAAAGTCACCGATATATTTTGAAATAATTTATCCCTTTTCAGGGAACGAGTTCATTTTTGCGCACGGTGCAAAATCGAAGTACTGCAATTCGTTTCAGATCCTTCCGAGCTATCTACCCAACATTACAGCTGGACGATTGTACTCGTGTCAGTTTATTATTGCCATGCGAATATACACGGGCGTCCTTACTGTACTCCCGACTTTGTAGTTAATGCAGTGCTAGTAAAAGCAACAATTTTGTTTTATTCTGTAAGCCGCCTTCTCAGATGGACCCTTCAATGGAAGTGCGATATGTTTAAAGTTAGACAAATTCGGAAAATATTTAATTTGATTCACGGGATGGTTTACCGATTACACAGAACGCGAAATAATAAAACTAATTCTAAAAATCATCCCATTTTTTCGTTACAAGAGTTAGGCAACTTCCTATTTTTAGAGAAAATTGATCGAAAAAAAAGTTGGCTTCTCTTGTGAGGTGCACTAATTTTGTAATTAATGCGTTCTTTTGCAGGAGGAGGCAAATTTGATGAGAGCACTCGCTTACTTTTTATATTGTTTTATATTATTTTAAATATTATGATTTAGTGAATGCTTACAATACTATAGTATGTAATTGATTAAATAATGCTAATTATTTTCCCGTATTGTGTTGTGAGTACTGGCAGATATGCATAATTTAATTGAAAGTTCGTACCATGTAAAACAATATATCGATGTCCCTCAAAAATCTGAACCTCTTCATGCAGCGTTGGAAGATAATCGGGAACAGCGCTGCAGTTTAGGAATGGTTACACCCTCTCCTTTCGGCAAGCTCCGTACATCAAAATTCTAACACGTATATGTATTTCTCTGACTCACTATTCCGCACCCGAGTTTTTCCAAATTCCAGAGTTTTAAGAGTTCCCGCCGGCGTTTAGTGAACTGCCTCATTTTGTAAGTCCCGTGACTTAAATGGGGAAAAATTCTTCATCCTCGTTCAATAAATTAAATTAAATTAGTTCCTGAAATATTTTAATATAAATTTAAAGTGATCCAGCTGCGTCTGAGAGCCCACCTGAGATGGTCTATATTAAATTTAAAATACATTTTCTTCCTGGCATTAAGTACGTTGGAGTCTATCATGTCAAATAATTCGGCTCGGTACTCAGAAACCACCAAGAACAGACGGTTGGGTGTTTAAGTATTATTGGCAGGATATGAGACCAATCGTATCTTTTTACTACATGTGTCTGATGATGAGGGAAAAGTTATACTTGTTCTGTTGAAGACTGTTAGAGACGGTTCACATCGAGTTTTTGGTTAGCATAAGGATAAAAAATCTATTATGTTGCAGACCCTCAAAGTTAAGCTCGTTTCTAATAGAGCAACAACTGTCGCAACGGTCATGCTATCTTTGTACTGAAATGTTTATACTGGAAAAGAAGACAATGTCTTCTCTTCCAGCGTAACAATTTAAAAATAGACTCAATTTCGTCAGCATGTTCTCCCATATTATCGGAGAATATGTTGATGAAATTGAGTCTTTTTGCATAACTGCTGCGTTGTGCGAACAATGAAATAGGAGAATAACGAACAATCACTGGAAGCTACCAAGTATTTATTCTTTAAGCCAGCATCGAAAGAAAATAACAATACACTAGTTCGATTCATGTATGGATCAAGGAGGTAAAAAGAAGATAGGAAAGAATAAGTTTTCTTGTTATAAAGGCTATTGAACAGTTTGATAATGAGAAAAATTGCGAATTTTGTAAAATGTACATACGGACCAATCATAAGTGTTTAAAAAAATAAATAAGAAATCTTCTTGGGCCAACAAAAGGGGCAAAACAGATATAAAAGTTTAGTACTGCTTCGAAAAGCTTTCAAAGCTAGGTTATTACGATTTTGTTGTTGTTATTCAGCAATAGGAACAAGCTCTTAAAAATCGGTAATATCTTTATCATGACATCTAAAACAAACAGAATCGCAGGTAAGCAAACATTTGAGAAAATTTTACGAAAGTCACATTTAAGCAACTGTGAAACTTTTCAAGAAGTTCTTCATTCATACGAACGATTTTTCTAAACGAAATGGTAGTATGCCACTTATCAGCCCAATCTGCTTTAAATGCCAAGGGAAAATAATTATAACTCTTTCGTTAAGCGAACAGCAATATATCAAGAGGAGGAAACAAATTCTGATGTAGTGAGATAGTTTACAATCAGTATGAATGCGAATGGGATGAATTCATCATAATATTACAGTATCCATTTTTCAAGATTTGTTTCATTGTTTTGGTATACCGGGTATATAGAAAGAAAAAGATGCATTCGAGCTTTAATAGCCCAATGGGACAGCTCAAATCAATTTTCTGTACTGTTGTGAGCGTCAAAACAGCGCGATGGGAAATACTTATGAACACGCGATACCGAGAAACAACGAAGCGCAGATCGTTGTGAGTTATTTATTATTATTGCCAATTAGATTTTAATAATACGAACCATTGAAATGATGGCCTTCTTGAATATTATTCAAGGAGATCTTTATTTCAAAGGTAAATTAATATATTTGAACTCAGTAAGAACAGAAAACACCACATTTTATTCAATTGCTATGAAAAATTAGATCCATTCATTTCATAATAAAATTTCTTGAACAATGTTCTTGTCATTTACTATAAATTCACTGAAGTACGTCAATTACTTAATAACATATAAATAAGACTGTAACTCCCACACAAAAAACCAGGATTTTCGTACAACCCTTAACCAAAAAATACCAGAATCAAAAGAAGTCGATAAATCTCATTTCACCCATGAGATACAGAGAGACAGTCCCTTAAAAACTACAAGTTTCTGTGCTCAATACTTCGTTTTGAAGAAATACAATAAAAGTGTGATTAAATTATTTTCCATCTTGCTTATTAAACCATGAAAGTAAATTTATGCAAAAAATGTGACAAGAGAATTGATATATATAGTAGGTAGGGGTCTAAAATTTTCTAACACGTCGATTTCGACACAACTATCGCCTCGTCTCCCCACTTCCCTCTCGGGCTTCCTGCCCAACAATCCCGAATGTTAGGCAGACAGCCCGAGAGGGGAAGGCGAGGCGAGGCACTGGTTTCGCCGGTAGAGATCATGAGGAAAGACGACAGAGAAGTCTGGGAGACTGTTTATATTCTCTTTTTATAGACTGTTGAGCAGGGCAGTCACCACTGAAAAGCAGTAGATAGTACATTTTACCGCAGACGACGAAGTCGACGGCGGACGACGGCGGACGACGATTTTAATAGTAGGTGGGTCTCTAGTATAGTATAAACATTCTCAATTGGGTTCTGAAACCAATCAAAAACGTCCCGGATTAATGTGTAGTACTTTGTCGATTAACTGAAACAGTAAAAATTGCAATAAACTACTCATCAGTATGTTACAACTCAAAATATTAAAATTATGATAAAACTACAAACTCAAAAACTACTTCGTTCCTTAACCTGTTTGACAAACTACTGACCTTTTCTCAGTGAGCATCAACAAAAGCCACGCACCGCCCACCGTCCTCGCTCTCGAGAAACAGTTCTCGCCGCCCTGCCGTGCCCATCAGGTACGCCGTCTTGCTGAACCCCGAAACAGTCGATACGATAGCCGTTGCCCGCCCAAGCACGAATAGCTCTGCGAAAACGTTGAGAAACCGCGTGCACCGCGTCGCATCGCTCTCCGTCTCACCGCGCTGCGCGATGTGCAGCGGCTTTCCGTCTGCCACGCGCACATCCCACCCACGGGCTCGTGCGTGCACGGCCAGCGCGTCGCGGTACCGGGCCGAGTCCGTCGCGATGAACATGCGGCGCGGCTCGGTCGCCTTTCCGGCGACAAAGTGCGGCTCGTCCGCATTACGCTCGCTCTCATATGTGTCCGTGTTGTCTTGCCCTACGCCTCCGCTCAGTACGATCTCCGCACATGTTGTTACTGCATTGGAGATCGTGTGCTCCGCTCCCCTGCGCCGGAAGACGCGGAAGCGGGGAAGGTCTCCCTCTTCCACATCCCCGCCGGTGCGGAGATGCACACCAATGTAATCCATCCCAAGTGGAAAGCCTCGCTTCTCTGCGAGAATATGAACTGCTGGAGATGGTCGGAACAGAATTGCGGAGATGAACCGATCCATCTTCATTGCCGCGTCGGAAGAAGCGCGGTTGAACACGAAGCGCGACCTATCTCCAGGGCCCTTGCGCAGCGACTGAGTACCGACAGAGACGCGAAGGTCGCGCGGCAACGCGTGAGGATTGTGCAGAAGCGCCGGCACGCAGTTGTATGCACAGAGCACAGAAGTCGTCAACACGCTGGGCAGCGCTTCAAAAGCGGCGCGGAAGTCATCGATGCGGAAATCGAGAGTCCTATTTCGTGGCAGCGGTGCCTCGCCTATCGAAACGCGCGGATGCCAGTGCAGGTGGTCTAGCGACATGGTGTCACGCGCTGCAGGGAGGAGCGGGAAGAGGGTCTTTGGCAAGGTCCAGTCGATTGACGCCGGTTGCAGCGCGGTCAGAAGCGGGAACGGGGAGTCCGGTGTGTGTAACAGAAGTGTGCGATTCGTCGCAAGCGCGAGGAGGAAGGCAAAACGCATGCCGCGTAGACGGTCGCCCAGTCCACCGCAGCGTCGGTTGTCGTCGAGTGGACAGCGCCAGATGATTAGTGGCGGAGCGGAATGCGGGTCCGTGGCAAGATGTGCACGTAAAGCGGCGTGCTGTCGTGCGTAGCGGCGAAGAGAGTAAGGTACATCGGTTCCAGGCGGCTGCACCTTGATTCTATCCGTCGGTGGTGCCTCGCATGGTAATAGAAGCGAGGAGGGGTCCGAATCGTGTTTGAAGACTTTTCGCGACGTTGCTTGAGTTATATGACGGCGTGAGGGTTTTTGCGGCGTGATAGGACGGTTGGGCGAGGTAGATATAGAGAGTGATTGTGATGAGAGTAGTATATTGCGCGGGAGTAAGACCGGACAGATGACGAAGAGTAAAATACAGGGTAGGAAGAAGCGGGTCGAACTCGTTGGAGCGACCTTTTGTCTGAGATAGGGGTACTTTCGAACATGAATAACTGCCATGCCGTCAGTTCTTCAGGATGTTTGCCCCGTTTCGCTCCAGAGAGGCGGGGCGGTAGCAAGAGAACGGAAAGGGGATCGGATGTATACGAGAACGTATGTGGCTTGCTCTGTACGATGAGTCTACACATTCGGATATTCAGATGGCAGAGATGTTGGGCAATGGGTAGCAAAGCGTTCCAGAACAACTGCTCGCAACGCGCCGGCAGAACGTGGAGTGTATGCCCATTTAACAATGGTCATCCGGCACGTTTTTTGGGCATAATTGAGGAAGCTCCTATTGTAAAGGGTATCAAGCAGGGTACTCGAGCTCTGTGAGCCGGGCTGTCCCATTTCAGTGAAAACCACAGTGTCATAATAGTAGAAAAAGACAGGCATGCCCTGAATACATGACATGAAAAGGGGGGCTCGTGACGTGTGTACCCACGTAAATGCGTGATGCTTGCCCATTACTGTTCACTACGTTTTGGCGTTCAGGTTTACAGTCAAGGATCTCTCAGTAGAACGTACTATACGTGAAAATACGCAATATCTGAAGCCATTCTTGGCTCCACCGAGCTGAAACATGCGAATTTAAACAAAGCATTTGAGAATGTTTCACTGCTTTGAAACTGAGACGTCTTTGAGGAACAAGTTGATGGTGTGATTCTTCTGGACCACCCAGAACGGGGGACGTAAGAATTTAAGAAGGTAAAAATATGAAGGTGTCTCGACATGGGTTCACGCCCATTATTTATGCAACGATACACGTCTTAGTTGTTTTGTTTCCACCGGTACAGGGCGCGTTGTGAGCAGGATGTGCGCTTCCTGGACGCGGACTCACAGTACCCCGTTTTTACCCGGCCAGGCAGACGCTTCCAACGTGCATGTGTGTTATGTAACTGAAACTGTTTTGAATGCGAAACGTGACTAGGTCCACCAGGTGGTTTCACGATTCTGTCTATAGATCGAGAGCGGGGACAGAGCATATGAACATGAGTTTTTCTTTTTGTAAGCACATAATCTCATCGGTGTCGCAAAATGACACGGCCAAACTTTCTAGCTAAAGAGATGACAAGAATGGGGATCGAACACACTGACTGTGACTGTTGTAGCTGCTTAGCTTACGTGGACCCGTCAGAGAAAAGAACATGACACTCTTTACAGCATGAACTTCGAGTTTCGTTATTTATTTACATGCCCGCATGGACCGGCTACCCTTAATTATGACGTCCCCAGACACGAACAAAGCTCTTGTACAGTACACCTCAAGAATTCAATTTAAGTACAACAAATACACCCGTCGCCCGGAGTAGTATATTCCTCGCCGATGCACCCACAACCCACACCCGTAGTTTCTCTCGAAACTATCTACCGTGTACCAGTCACCCCCCTTCACATGCCTGAATTATCCGGCAAAACAAAACGCACCAACGACGCCCCCCTAGCAATTCTTCTTGCTGATGGAACTTTCTTTGTGCCGGCTTCTGATAGGGATATGAAGTCGTCAACGATGATTACAGTTCCATGGAATTCTTGCAGGAAATGGCGCAAGCTGGGTACTTCTGATATAATGAACTTGTTCTAAAAATAAATTACTTTCGATTTCTCACTCATGTAAGCGAGTGCCAGAGCCTCTCGACGAGAATTCTGAAAGAGAGAGAGGGGGAGAGAGAGAGGGATGCTTTCTGCAATGCAATTGTAACGAGAACAATGCCTGGATTGGGCATTTCAAGACTTTTCACAACTCCGAACCTTGCACACAACGGATGATGGGTCTCCAACAAGTCTGTTGGCAATAAGTACAAAAACGAAAACCGCGTCCAATGTTCTAAAACAATTCCTCGATGGCATGCAAACAAAATAAATTAGGGCTGGACATACAGTAAACACAAAATCGAACTACAATTGTAAATTTATTTCATTTCAACATGCTGACTACTCCGGGTCAAAGATATGGGTTCAAGAATTGCTCGAAAAAAGAATTCTCAGCAAAACCACTGTACACCTTCTTGTTGCTTTTATATTTTTAAGCCTGAAGATACACAGGAGAAGCCCATGTAGGTCCCGTTTCCCCGAGCAAGACAGAGAAAAAACATGCTGTGAACAAGTCCAAAATACGTTCTAAACCGTTTCGAGCTACACAACGAGCGGAATTTATTGTTACATAATACGATCATGTCAATTACAATACTGAATGAATCAAAACCTGCGAATTGCAAAGGAAGCACATTTAAAATTTTCTTTTCTTCCTAAACTCGAGAATAAATGCAGCACTTTTGCCAAAATATATATTATAAAACAGGTTTATTCTGCACTCAGACAAAAATCCAGTACCTTGGCCCTGGCATGGGTGAAGTTTCATATATTATTTTCATCTGCTTTTGTCCCTGTGCGCAACTGTAAAATTCTACGGATTTACGGGTGATACTACGTTTTAGTTTTTGTCGCATAGAGGGTTAATGTCAGGCCCGTATTAATGACTGACTGACTACGGCAGAAAATGGCGGAGAAATGAGTGAGTGACAGACTACGAATAGCAAAAGTCACTGAAAAATAGTCACCTTATAGTCAGTCATGACACGTGTTCCTAGAAAGATCAATTTTTTTTAATATACAATATTCAGGTTCAATGTATTATAAATAAATGTGATTTTTCAGATCAATAGGAGCAGAAATTCACCGCCGTCTTATTTCCCCTCCGTGAACAATCATAACCATCTTGCTCTGCGCACGCTGACCTACCGAAGGTCGCAAATCCATAGGACTACCGGCAGAATAGGCGACGCTCGCGAAAATTCATCTACCGGTCCGGCCTCTCCTCTTTGCGGACGTCAGATGCAGGATGAGATCGAACCCCAGGAGTCAATCACTGCCAAACGTTTGCGCGAGTCGCAGTAGGAAAAAAAAGACGAAAGACCAGGTCTACAGCCCGTGGAGGAAGTGCCAAAACATCCGTCTGAAGAACTCTGGCAGCTACAGTAACTTCTGAAGGGGAAAAAATCCCACGGTTTCACTGCGCGCTTTGCTCCGAGAAGGGAAAGCTAAACCGCAACCATTCGAAAAGCATCTTTATCAGCCACTACAAGAAGCGCAACACTCAC
>JAVCKV010126554.1:0-19284 GCA_032274145.1 Herpochondria borealis | reverse complement strand
AATACTCGGGAAGGGCAAAGCGGCCGGCGGTGAGTACATGAAGCGTGGCATGATGTTCGAGGAGAATAAGCGGAAAACCCACCACGTATTCGAGAGACATTAATTCAATTTGAAATAATAAATAACTTTACAAGACCTTTGCTGTACGGTACAGCAATGAATTTGATAAATACTCACAAAATGTTGGATTATATTTTATCTTTAAACAGAACAAAATTTAATGTATTTATGATCAGAATATTGCAAAATATTGCAAAATTGTTGCAATTTTGCAAAATAATTGCAATAATATTGCAATATTAAATTTTTTCCAATAAAATTGCAATATGGCAGCAACAGTGCAATAATATTGCAATAATTCAGCAATATTGCAATAATATTGCAATATGCTCTGTTCTTTGCAATAATATATTGCAATTAATTGCAATAGCAATTAATTGCGCCCGAGCCCTGTTCATTATCCATTTTGCTTGTAAGCGCCTCCCTAACAGATCGATACGACTCCTATAATACTGGTTCGTGTCATTTCTCTACAAGACGAGCAAAATCCACTCTATGCTCCTTTTTGTCTCGAAAGTACTGAGCACACATGTGAAGAACCTTCACCGCGGCCTTAATAACCATTTCAGCCAACCTCAGCTTCCTTTCCATCTGTTCCATATATGCATCTTCCGTCCTGGCCATCTACATTTACAACAATCCCAACGCAGCCTACAAACCTGCAGCATAAATAAACTCCCACTCCTTCGCGGATAGACGATACTTCACTTCGCGTTCGGACAGAAAGGCATCAGCGGGCGGCTTGAAGAAACCCATGTGGTTTAACGCAACATGCGGGCTCCGCTCAATTATAAATCCCTCCCCGACCAACCTCTAAGATTTTAAATCCATAACGACCTGGCCGAAGTCCTTGCGGCTTGGCTTCAGCGTAGTCCATGCATTGCGAAGTTGCGAGGTACTCGCAACGCCGCTCGGCATTCCACTTCCAGCGGCCGTATCATGCGCATCGGTTCTTGTCGGTTGTTGGTCGGTCATCGCTTCGAGAGCACGCTGGCTTTGCTTGGTAGAATTTTTCGCCGCCCTGAACTCGGGGTAATTTCTCTTTGCACTGAAAAATAGACATATTGAGAGGATTTCACCGCGCACAGAGAACTGCCGACCACTGTCGAAATATAACAGGTGAGGCGGTTCTCATCGCGCTGTCGAGAGGCTCGGCCGGCTGTCAGTACATTACAGTAAAGCAGCCGCTCGCTATTACCGTTGATCTTCAGAACCATACACCCTGTGTACAAAAAGGAAATACAATTGAATTATTAAATTTCGACGTTTCTTATTCGATAAAAAGGAAAAAAAGCTGGATTCAATGTTACGCATAATATTTGAGGGAAGCCATATTCCAGCTCTGATTATCCATATAAAGAAAAAAGTATGAATTGAAGAAAATAAAATAAACGTTACGGATTGCTCCATTAATATACAAAATATTATTCATTTTAATTTTTCTCTTATGAATAGAACTAAGATACAAATTTTCTCCCCGCCGTCCCATCTTAACAATTAAAATCAGATTTGTTTTGTAGAATATGTATTCAGAAAGATAAGATCCATGATGTAATCTTTGAAAATTGTCGCGTATCTCTAAAGTCTTAAAAGGTTTTTTTTCAAATCTGTACTTTTCTTTTGCAAGTCAACTTAGGTTTCAGAAACTGAGTGATTTTGCTTGCCTATTCAATACTTAACTGAAGAGCCACTAAATCGTTTCTCATATATTTCAAAACGTGTTTACCATGCACGTCAGCGCCTCTGGGCGCAAGCAAACAGATAATAAGAAGAGAAGGCAATCGAAAAGCACCATTTTTCGGAGGGGCGGCAAACGTGGTAAAGGGTGTAATTCAATGCGCACATATGAATTAACGGAAATCAAAACCCCGTAAGCGGATACAGGTTATTGGTACGGAATTCTTCGCTGACGCGTTTAAATAACCGGACGGCCGATTTCTAGCTTCAAAAATGGCCCGGTCCAGAATAGAGTAGTTCAGTTCAATTTATTTGTCGTGAAGAAATAATCGATACATAATCGACTATCTATTTATGGTCAATGTAGAATTATTCGGCCAACGGAATAGGACGGGAGAAGAAAGTGCTTCAACGTTGACATATATTTCTGATAGACTCTGTATTCAACAATGAATGTTAACGGGTGCTGGCGTGCCATGATACTTTCGGCAATACTGGCGATTAGAGGAGAGAATTCACATGTTTTTACGGACGTGGTTTCTCCAGCTCACGCTGTAATAATTTGTCACCCAGAACCAGCTTTTCTCGCGCCTGTGTTGAATAATCATCTAGATTGTCGTGAAAATAATGTCGCAATCGGCGCGTGAGCGAAGAAAAACAAAACCACACAGGTACTTTAGAAAATACAGACTATTGCAAAGAAGGTTGTCTAATGCTCTCTTTGGAAGTAATTCCATCGTGGAAGAGAGGAGTATGGGTGTGAAAAGTAAGAGAATGTGACCCGAGGGAAAGGGGTCTGGGAAAGGTACGTATGACGCTGAAAAGCAGGTTCAGTGCTCCACCCGGGTTGATAATAAAGGAAATTCAGGGAGAACGGTGATGGGTTACTGGGGACAGTGGGCACAGTAATGGGCGACATATGTATATACTTGTGCTTGAATATGCTTAAAGATGCGCAAGTAATGAGCAGTGAGTGTTGCTACGAGACCCTGTCACGACAACCTAGTACATATATGTACAAAGGGGAGCACCAGTACGTTGAAAAAGATGTCCTAGCGTTGTAAGAACAGCTTTTGAATGGGGTTTGGAGAGGAGCTTGGTGACCTGGATTTGGGAAAGTGAGAAGAAAATGAAAGTGGCAAAAGAAAGAAGCCGTGCCGGGGAGCGCGCAAGGAAGTGTGATTGTAGCCTTGAGGAAGATGTAGAAAGGAGAATTGGAGAAAAATTTTAAGACAACTATTGTTGCCTTTTCCGGGAACTGGATCTTTCAGAGCTGAGAAAAGAAGACGGGCTGAAGAAAGCAGTCTTAAATCGGAGTGAAATTCGGGAAAGGATAACAATGTGTTAAGTTAAAAGGTGGGAAGCCATGTTTCCATAGCTTGGACGACGTTAGTTCAGAAAATCTTCGACGCCATTGCTGGGTACAGCTCGAGAACACACAATCCAAAGACGATTTTGTCTATAAAATTTCTCATACTGTCACAAAAATGTCGATGCGTAACGAGCTGATCAACTGTTTCACTTTCTGTCTATGTGTGGTCACGTTCGCCTAAATCTTGATTTCGCATCGTACTGTGAAGCAAGATCAAAATAAACTTGCTCAATGCTGCTCCGTGATTGGTTCACTATTCTACTGCTAGAGAGTTGAAAAACTGTAGAGAGAATGACACCTACACAGAAGGCGAGAATGGATAAAATGCAATGGTGGGCATCCAATGTCATTATGCCAGGTGTCGTTGCCAAGAATTTTGAAATCTTTCCGTTATATTTCTCGATCCTTGCAAAGTTCCGCTCTTAGTTCCCAGAAACTCTACTCTTGATTTCGTCAACTTCCAGCGCCTTGTTGCCTCTGGCAACTGCATACTTTGCACAAACAACGTTCCACAACCATTTACACTAAGGCAATCCGATCACTGCAATGAAGGCGAAGCCGGCAGTATATAAAGTCTCTCTCTTCATTTGTTCGTGTCGGATCATTCAACTCATTTCCAAGCAACTGTTCTCCACGAGCACCCTTTGAAAAATTCAAATGAAATTTCAGTTCAAAAATCCCGTCAGCCAAGACCTCTCAACTATCTCCCGTTCGCACTGCACGGTCCTTGCCCCTCAATCGCTCAATTTTCCCGACACTTCAAAGGCTTTCTCTCTTTCCAAATTTTATTCCCTTCCTTGCTGATTCCGAAAAAACAGATTATCCCCGGCTATTAAACACAGGACACCAATTACAAGCAAGAAAAGAAGAAAATTGTGAGCAATATATACAAACCCTGTGAGATAATAAGAAAACAAGAGAACTCTCTGAACACAATAATTCAGCCGAACTCTACAAAACTGGATCAAACTTCCACGTCAAGTAGCCAAAGTAAAATAACATGGCCATATTGAGCAAAATCACAAGAATTTTCAAAGAAAGGTCCGTAAATAGCGACAAACATCGCCAAGGACTGTATAGGCCGACCATCTCCGTCCCGATTTCAGTAACTGCAAGTGTTTCCCGACCGCATTATGGCCTGCATGAGAGCCCACTTCCACGCCATTCACCTGGCAATGCTAGAACTACTCTCCCTCGCAGCCTCTACTATTCATCTTCGGTTGACTGCACAACCAATTATTCATATGCAGATGAGGCTTTGATGTCACACACAGGTAATGGTATGTACAAGCACACCTTAACATGGCGTGGAGCATCTACGTCTCCTGGTATTATTCCTGGCTTCAATAGTACGGCGCAGAGACATTAATTCCTCCCTATGGAGTCGGAGACTACGAATGGCCGGACGCGACACGATTATAATGAGGTAAGGTCTTCAAAAATATCGAACCGGCCATCCAGGTCTCAACAATTATCTATATGGACTCCAAACTCTACCGAATCCCTCTGCCGTGATTTAAACCAGGTGCAGAACTCAGCTATTACCAACCCGGTATGTGCTAATTCGCACCACACCAATAAGGCCCGTGTACCCTCTCCTCTTGGTTCACATATGAGCTCATCGACAAAAGCTAACTCCTCACGCCCATCTTTGGAGCCATCGCATTTAAATGAGTCACTTCATTCTTCTGGAGCTCTACATTCTTCATTGCATCTACGAAAGCTAAAACCAATAGAGAGAAACCCCACAACCATTGTACCTATTTCGAGCGATATTGCGCACAAGCAGGTTGTTTTGATCGAAGAGAACACTCAAAAGAATCACGGAGACAAGAGTCCTAGACTTCAAGAACCAGAAAACTTCTACCTTCGCGCGCGATCAGTGGAAGACAAGCCGGAATCTTCCTCCACAGGTTTCACTTTTTCTCTCCGAAATGTCCTGATCAGGTACGCTGACCTTCCGTTGGCACCAGAAATAATTGTACAACCTAGGATACTTTATGGCCCACTCGCTTGCCCTCATGTACTGTCCAGATGACAAATCCACTTTTCTCTGTTTTCTTTGTGGATTATTGTTGCACTTTTCTGTAACCTCAAGACCTTTTTGTGAACATAAAGCTAAGATAGACCTCTTTGCCCTCAAATATGATGTGACGGCAACATTTTCTGCGTAGCGTTGAACAGAACAAATAACGATTCTTTGAAATCCATTCAATCTATACAAAATTCTTATGTTTCCTTCGATAAACGAAGCAGCACCCAATTTTTGTAGCTACAGTGCTGTACTATAACCAGGAGCCAGTATTTTCACCGGAATGAAAAAATTTGTTGTGCTAGCCGTTAGAAGTTGTAATAAATTGGGCTTGTTAGAAGAGAATGAAGTTGTTATCGAGAATATGGATGTTAAAAGACTGATGTTCTTCCGGATGCTGACTTCGTCAATGTTTTCCGACCGTCAGAAAAACATTCCTCTCAAAGGAGGAGGTATTGTTCAAGAATGGTAAGGAGGATGAGATTGAGAAGGATAGTGCCGAACGTGAGAGATTTTGTGTGAGTGAGGTCTATTTTTGACAGACAGGCTGATCCAATGGACCGTAACAAACAACTGGCGCAAAGTGCTACTACAAGATGGTTACAAGGTGGACTCTATTTGGAAAGACTCCGTGAATAGCTTTGCGTCAACTGTAAACATCAGAGAATATACGTCTCCAACGATTAAAAAAGACAACATGAAACTCCCCTCTAAGCGCACTTACTCAACGACTTCAGATCCTAACCAGTTTAATCAAGGGAACAAACGTATCAAAACTACGACTGTGAATAACATCTCACTTTTTGTGTCGTCTCCCTGTGACACGCACAAGCCGAGCATGGAGCATGTTCGTGCCCGAGCTGAGCTTGAAAACATTCTGGAAGCGTTCGAAAAATCACAAACACCAGCAGTCACACCATCTTCAAAGTAACAAGACAATTGGACAGCCCGTAGCATCATTGCTTCGCAGCCGCTTCTTCTAGAGAACCCAATTTCAAAGAAATCCCCCACTTCACCGCAACCATCCGGTTTTCCACAGCACGAGAACTCGCACAGGTTGGAAAATCACAATTTCAGCGCCAATGTTATCCTCAGTCTAGGATTCAACGACAAGCTCAGCAACAATAGCAACATAATGTTAAGATACAACAGCCATTAATTTTGGACCATATTGAATCAGTTATCCTTCAACAGCATGTCAGCAGTCATGAAGCATCCATGCATATTCAATGGAGCTCGTGTCGCTGCAAAGGCATCTCAGAAGATGTACAATCTTAATGTAAATATCCCAAAGAAACAAGGCACGGAACTATACTCAGCGACATCAAGCACTCATCTCAGAAAAGAAGGACCCGCTCAACAAAAACGTCAAACCACAAGAAATTTTGTACTGCATCAGTCCGACCGAAGGGAAAACAATCAAAGGAACCATCAGCAACAGTCTCCGAAGTGCGACTTGCAGGGTTTTCTGGTTACGGTACCGGTAATGCTGCCAGAAACGCGGGCAATTGTTCTTGAACAGAATTCCGCTGTTATCAAACCCAACGTTACTGCTCTTTCATCACAACTCCACCGAAAATACCCATATCGCCGCAGACATCACTAACGATGAAAGACGCGGATGAAAAAATGAGCGTTCTCTGACCAGGAATGGCTTTGTATCTATTAGAAAGGGTAAGTGGGGCTCGGAAGCACTGGATGGAATGAAGGCTACAAAAAGAGCTCCCTACCTAAGTCTTCCTTTTGAGAATTATCCATAACCGTGCAAACAACTACTGCTTCTTTGAGGAAGCCCAAGAATCTCCCCAAACATATTTGCACGACTCCGTTGATCGTGGGCTTATGCGCTCGCCGCCAGAACTATCCTGTAGATCATGCTCCCTGATTTTTGATTCTGAGCTTGAACTCAGAAGACACGAGTTTGAAGTCCGCCACGAGAATACGCCTGACCACCAATTCCAGAATGGCAGGATATTATGCCGTATGCACTCTTGCATGAGGAGCTTCACGCGTACACATAGTATGGAACGCCACTTTAGAACGATGTTTGTAAAGCAACCTCGCTGAGTACATTGGGTCTAAACCTTTTGAGATAAATGACGAAAGTGGTTTCACATCATTTTGGCCTAGGATATAATCTTTGCGCAGGACTTCCACAACAACAGCACTGCAGCCATGGATGCGGGAGGTTTAATTTAAGATAGAATGACGGAAAGGGACGGAGCGGAAGAGGCGTGTTCGCACCAAGTGGCTTACGAAAAGTACGTGTATGACCCCTTTGGAAACAATACGTGACTTTCGAAGGTTCCTCGGGCGACGAAAAGTAAGGATGAGCCTGGCACCGTTAAAGGCAACGGACGACAGTATGTGCGAGGTAGTGAGATACTCGGATGTGATGTGCGACCGGTTCTACGGGTGGGTCGTGTGGCGTGGCAGTGGAGGATAGATGATGCGCGCAACCAGTGCTTCTGCCAGTTGAAAATCAGGACACGCAAAGGGTCGTTGTGTGCGATGGGGGAATTTTCCATGAAGTGGATGATGTCAACGTTGTTCTTTGCCTTTATGAACAATAGTGTGAGACAAAAGCGACCGAAATTATATCGCGTATGTTCGTCGTGGCCTCGAACACACACCCTGGCTGCCCCAAAGTGCGTGTGACGTTTACCGGATGCTAGATAATACATGAGGGTGTTGGTCGTTTTACTGTGACACTTCCCATCATTCTTTCTCCTCATCCTCTTCTTCTGCTGTTGCTCTCTCCTTTTTCTCCTTTGAGTCAGTTAAAAATTTCACTTCACGTACACGGAAGCGATTCCAAACTTAATGGTAGGCACCCCTCGACTCTTCCCTCTCCTTATTTTTCGTTCAAACCTACACATACCTTACTTTTGATTGAACAAAACCGGAATGTCGCGGGGGATTTCACGACGCCTAACTGCTGAAGATCTGCTGGAAGTAACCAAGCTCGCTGAGCTTGAATATGTACTCGGTGCAGTCTCGGGAGAATGTGTGTGCCTGTGACTGCGTCTGTGACCGAGACTGAGAGCGCGAGCTTCTATGCGAGCCTGAATCCGAACGGGACGATGAATGGGACTTAGAATGCAGTATGTACTGCGCTCGCAACTGAGATTTTGAAGACAAGAAATATGAAGGAGGTGGAGATCGTGAGTAATGTTGCGATCGAGAGAGCGAGGTTGACCGGGAGTGGGGCGGTGAGCATATGTTTTTCACATAGCATGGCGGAGAGCATGGACAAGAGAGCCAGCGCCAGCGCAAGTTAGAAAACGAACGTGAAAAAGAACATGAACACAAATGGGAAAAATGCGCAGACCCAGACAGGGACGACGACCAAGACTTTGAGCGAGACCGTGAGCGAAACCATGATCGTGAACATGACGGCAGCCTCTGCCTCTATCGCAAACATCGTTATAATTAGCCGATAAGTAAGCTTGAGCGATAATGTGAGAATGAAAAGGAGTTTGAAAAGGAGCGAGGTTTTGACTATTGCGACGGATGAAAGGGTGAGAGTGGGCGCGGGCGCGGGCGCGGGCGCGAGCGAGTGGGTTTTAGGTGGTTGGAGTGGCCGGGACGGAGATGGCACGGTATATGGGCGCGAAAGGGGAGGTGGATGGCGCAGAGTTAGAGAAGGAAAGCGGCGGGCAATATCGGGTTGGGTTGAGGTGGGCTAGGGCATTGCGGTGGTTTCATTGGATTTTTCAGAGACGGTTGTGGTGGCGGTTTGAGTGCTGGTTCTGGTTCAGTTCCGGGTTGTGATTTCGGGTAGGGACGGCGGTGGTGGTAATGATGGGAGTAGTGGGTTTTTGGGTTTCATTCTCCAGACTTAGAACAAATGTGACGGGATAAGAAAGAAAGAGGAGAGAAGGGCAAGAGGGTCCGCCACGGCGGGCGGAACGCGGGACAGTGAGTCGGTCGGACGGGGCACCGAGAGGCGTGGCGAAACCGGGAGATCAATGACACATGCGGACAGGGCGGGGCTGAAAGGAGACAGATGGGGTGGAATGAGCCTGGGGAAGCAATACAGAGGCTGGGACTCCAGACGAAACAGAGGTGGTATATGGATAGGAAGTATATAGATCCGGACCAATGTTTGTCAGGCGAATAGACTGGTTGGGGCGTACAGTGGGCAGTGTTGTGTGTGTGGAATGAGAAGTGCAAAGTCAGAGTTGAACTCCGCAATCCGTGGTCCACACGAAGAGCTCGCGGCTCGTGCGTGCGAAGTGCACTGCGAGAGGGTATCAATCACTCTAGTGATACCAGTAGATGGGCACAAAATTTTGAGCGAGAGCGCTTTTTTGAGAGCAAGACAAGATCTCCTTTACAAATTATTTTGGCCAATGACAAACCTCGTATATGTACTTATGGAACATAATTTTACATAAATGCATCAGACGGAAGCTCTACTGTACATTATCAGCGCAGTATCAAACTAAAACGTACAGTAGTACTGTATGTAATCACCAGGAAAACCGATACTTTCGGCACCGGAAAAAAAATCCCAAAATATCCATCTCATCTCACGTTTTCACTTCACTTCTACCCTTTTTCCTATCGGCGCCCTCACTACCACTGATCTCTCTGCCGCTCCACAACTCCACTACTCCACCGCCTTTTGTTTCGTTCCCGTTCTGTACGCTTGCCATCGTCACCCGGATTGTCGCCACGATCCCCTTCTCCGTCTTTCTCCTCCTATCTCCTGTCCTGTAACATGAAGACCGTCCACGATGCTTCTTGGTCGCACCCGACCCAGAATTTCTTGTCGTAGTTTTACTCGAGCTGCATCAGCAAGCCCAAGCGCATGTAACTCACTCCAGCCGCCCTGCACTCGGCATCTGCAAGGCTAAGCGTAATGAACTCCTCCCCACCGCCCAGCGCTCCTGCATCCACACAGTTGACTCCCACGACCGCTCCCCCGGCACCAGGCTCGCTACCTCCAAACCGCCATACCCTTCTAAACACACAGAAAAAGTTTCTGATCCCCCATAACAACCCGCTGCCGCAGTCGATGCCGCCGCCGCCGCCAAGCACACCGCCAACGCTACAGCCACAGCCACAAAAATCCTTTCTCGTCTCCCGCGAAATCGTCCTGCACCGACCACCGCACTACAGCTCCCGCACCGCCCTCCTCCTCCATCCGTCCTTTATCGCCGCTCGTCCTGTGCGCTTGGACATCTGCGTCCTCTGTCGAGCCATCCGCACCCGTTATGACAAGTTCACAGCCATGCAGACAATCTTCATCATACTGCCACTATTTCGCGAGCCGAAAAGCTGTATCATTGCGGGTTAATTTACTTCATTTAAATGTACTCTGGTCTGAATTATTAACGTTGCTCGAGGAGTTAGCACTGCTGGTGTGGCGCTGCATGCTTTTTCTGGTGCTGAATGTATGCATGCATGGAAACTTGGCGAGTAGACTGTGATGCATCCATACTTCGCCGACTATTCACGACGTTCGCGGTTTCATAGATGTCCTTGAATTGGACATATACAGTTGTGATATCGTCGTAAAACTCGTCAATATTGGGATTGTCTAGTTTTTGGACTCTGTACAGAGCACTTGGGTCCAGATGGTATCGATCGAGATGATGGAGGAGTCCTTCATCAAACTCCATGAGGCGCAGCCACCACCTCATCATTTGTCCGGTCGGTTTATTGAGGGTTGTTATACATTTGACCGCTATGTGATCTACAACAACCTTGAAGCTACATCCTTCCACATAGTGACGATGGATAAGGATTTACCACACAACAGCATAAAATTCACGTTCTGTCGCCGAATAATTACCTTGCTACTTCTTCAGAGTCTTGGAGAACTACCCTTCTGTTGCAAAGTGGTTTGAACGTTCAAGACTATGCTTTTGAAGAGGAAGTCGCCGCTGGCATACCTGGAAGCGCCACAGCCAACTAAGTACGGGCCGTTTAGAGTTGGAAGAGCCACAATTGGCGGGGAAACAAGACTGTCTTATAGATTCTCGGTTGTTCTCTCTTTCTCCGCAGTTGGCTCCACAATTGTAATTCTTGAGCATTTATAATATTGGTGACTAGACCTTGGAAATAATCTGAGAAACCAAATGTAACATTTTGCTCCTTCAAGGAATCTTTTCATCTGGGTCGGAGTTTGGGTATAGAGGGCTTCTTTTATCGCATTTCCTTTTTTTGAATGATACTAAAGGTGCCGGGGCGAATCTAATTACGAAGGTACTAAATATCTGCCTGACAGAAGAAGTAAATTTTCTCTTCTACCTTGTCCGAGATTCTAGTAGAACGAAAGGATGTGGTCCATATTTATCATGTGCTCTTCGTTATTCTTGGATGAAACGATAAAATCATCGCTGGACACCAACGAACAGACAAAAAAAATGTATAGCGAACAGTGGAAAGTTTATGAGGAATCCCTAAACCCAAAATACCTCCGCTTGTAGCAATGCGGAACATCTCGTCTTGTAACAATGTTCCTTCGCTATCGGAGCCTGCCAACATCAACACAACACATCAAGTATCTTTAAAGCCTTTTTATTTTTAAGCTACCTGTGAAGTATTTTATTCTATGGAGCGGGTGTTTACTAGTAATTGTGGCGTAAATGAGGCTGCTTTAGTCGAGACAGAAACTTTTTGTCTCGTCCTTTCTTAAAAACTAGCAGAAACTGACTGACACACTACGTTTTTACCTGTTCAACGACACCGACCGCGAGCTGGTAGTAGACCTGCAAACGGATATTATATCGATTGTTTGTTCCGGCACAGAACGTTTGAATGATAACTGGCGGAATTATGGGCTTGATGTGAATTCTATGCTTAGGGGGCTTTAATTTTGTCTAACGTTACTTCCAAAACGGACTCCTAGTTCTCGAGAAGCCTCTTTAATGTTGGAAGCATATTAAAATTATCCAGATGACTGAGGTCAACCTGGTCCTTTCACTTCCTCTTATCAAAGGAATGCTCTTTTTCTTGCAGTTTCTATCCCGGTTCCTTTTAAATGGTCATTAATTCCACTGCAACATTGTAAACATGCTCAATGAGTGGAAAATTTACTTCTTTCCTCGAAATCGCAGTATTCTACGCTTTACCTGTAACTGATTCCGTTCCGTGAGGTTTATTATCACTATCTTCCCGACGCAAATTATTCTGTGCGTGCCCTGTGAAGAACACGATTCCATGGCCTATAGCACCTAACTGGTCGACCCAAAATATATAAGGGCATCTGTATCACGGTTGAGCGACAAATCGCCCATCATAAGGGCTTCTTCTACCGGAGATATCAGTGAATGCATATCATTGCCTTGCTAGGCTGGCTGGATTATACATTCATCCGCCGATGTTGCACGGGAAAAATGGAAGCGCCGCACATTTACCTAACAGCTCCCCCTTGTTGTGATGAAAAAGACGCAAACGCATTTTGGGAACATTCGATCGATTTGATGCATACCGGAAATTTAGCCAGAATGTTTTGCTCACGCGTATCAGTAACGGACGGGTAGATTTATAGGATCAAGTCCGCGGTCATGCATCATCTAGTAATCTGCACGGGTTGAATCCCAATAAATGGGGCTGATATGTACTGTGCCATGCAGTCAGTGCTGTATTCCGGGATGCAGATTTATTGGCGCTTGCGCGCGATGCTCCACCGTCCAATTCCGGCCCCTCGGGCCTACCTTTCATATGGATTTCCGTAAGTGTATGAACAGCTTGAGCTGTAATAACCTCCCGTAAGAGGGCGGAACCTCCGTGTACCTCACGCAGTCAACCGTCCCGGCCCATCCTACTGGAACCACTCGTACATGTGCACTTAAGCCGTTTTCGAGGCATCCTAGAGGAGGTACTGTAGAGCGCACAAAAAGTAGTTCTGAGAAAGCTAATTAATGTAAGGCACTCGAAAGTGAATCAACCTGGTAGCGACCGGTTCAAAAAGTATGTAGAATCAGTCTCAATTCACGCGAGTGTTCCAGTCGAAACAGCTGTTTGGACCTACTTCGGGTGGAATAAACACTCATCTTTTCCCTGTAACTGTGTAATGCAACTCGGCCAAGTGGCTACATATCCAACCACCGTCACGGATCCGTTTCGTACTGACGTGCTTTGCAAGATATCGTGAAGATGATCTTTGCAACTCCTCCGTCAGGCGGGTAACCGAAAAACTCTCACTGACAACCTCATTATGGTTTTTGGTCTTTCGCATCTCTCTGAACAATCCCAGTTGCCCCTTTCGGGTTCGTACGTGATACTGAACGCGCCAAGCCTAATAATCCAACCCTATTGCTCTGTACCGCCCCTGTTGTACCTCTCTGACCCTCACCCTGTTTCCCGGTACAGCTAACCTTGCCTTCAGGTACCTTTTACCAGTCCTCCGGCCTCTTTCACATGGGTAGAAAATCCGACTTCTCTTCTTCAACCTTACTTCTGTGTCTCAGACTTCTGTCCACAGGGTCATATTTATGGGACTTCGGCTCTCATGCACCTTTCTCCACCACTCTACGACTACTCGGAAAGAGGGATTCAAACCCCCTGCTCTGCAGTTACCTTATTCTACCCGTGTACAAGTTTGGTGTTGTTTTTCTGTGCTCTCGTGCTTGTTTTCCAGGTTTTCCACGGCACTTGTAACTGAATGAAGGCTACGGGTTACCTGCTCGCGTCCATGACTACCATCACCTACGAGAGAGCAAGAGCAGACGACGGTGGAAACGTTGGCGACCAACACTGTTAAAGGCTGGCTTGACAGGACTTAGTGAAAGGAGTTCATAAAACGCCCTTCGTGCCTCTAAAACCCCCCTTGCTCGGGGTCGGTCAAAATCCAAAAATTTCAACATTATCGACACCATCGCCCGTAACTGGGAAGATAGCGATAATGTAAGTGGTTTCGCGATGCGGATGCTCGTCAACCCGCGGATCCTAATTTTAAGTACCATACCCTGAAGATAGGAGAAGGTTCGACTCTTGGCCTGCCAGTTGAAGTGACTCGATGGAAGAGGCGCGTATATTACACTCAGATCGAAAAGACGAGGAGCTTCTTAAATCCCTGCGGGAGGTCCAAACCTAACAGGGTTCTCTGAACTCCAGTCCTCGGATTATTTTTCTCATGAACACCCGTTCTTACACTGAATGCACTCGACAAGTGTGTTTCAACCGGATTGATCACAGCGCGAGGGTGACGCTTGCCTACAAAGGATCAGTTAATCACGTATCCGGTGTCAGATGCTACAACCGCCTTCAATTCGCGCACTTTTCCAACTTCCAAACCTTCGATGTAACTCTTCTCGCATTGAATAATGAAACCTCGTTTAGGCTCCTTAGTGTCCTTCTCACAAAAAGCTACCAAACTGCTCGACGGTGTTGGGTGAAACTGCCAATTTGCAGAAAGAGACGAGGTGTTTGTTAGCCCCGCATTGCTCGATTTTTTGGGTCCAAAACGAGGAAATATTTTCTTGCTTACTAAGATTCTCTTGCGCAATTGGATAAGGTGCTTTGCAGATATCGATTTATTCTTTGTGCTCAGCACCCTGTATTTAATAAAATTTCTAAATCCATGGTCTTATACTACCGCCGTAGGACTAGACATATTACCAATCAATTTTCAGATTCCAAGCTGTGGGTGGATCTATAGCTCTTTGATAAGAGAGGTCTGATCATCTTGTCTCCAAATTCTCGAGCGTACCTAACACAGACGCCCTATCCAGGAGTGGTCTAGCTTAAAATTATATCAGGGGGAAATAAGCGCCTCATCAATTGCTACTCAGTAATACAATAGGGTACATAAAGTGCTACAGTGCCATTTTGGTACATTTCATCCACAATGTCTGGTAGAAGCCGCATCTCGTCCAGTCTTCCACTGCATTTAACGGCGAAAACCTCGTAAAAGTATGACACGAAGACGGCCGAGGCCCCGCGCGCGCGGCATTGTGACATATCGGCTGACTCAGTGCGCAGGTAGCTGCGCAGGTCCTTTTTCGCGCGGAATTGAATCGGATTCAAGAACACGCTCACCAGGGTCTGTGGTTGGGACGCACGGCATGCGTCGAGAAGAAATAGATGACCCTTGTGAAGATTGCCAAAAACCAGCACAGGGCCCTGCTACTCGTCTCCGCGGCAGCGATTCGCGGTACGCGCGGAGCTCGGCGACAGTTCGTAACACCTTCATGTTTTGTTACGCATTTTGGAGAGTAATGCCACTTTGGAGGGCACTTCGATGCGTCGATGGTAGGGTGTAACGGCTGTCGAACGGGGTAAAATTCACCTTTTTAGCGTTTGAGCTCAAATCGCTTAAAGGAGAGCTGGACAGCTCGACTAGCGGCTACTGTAGACTCTTTCATTTGGCGAACTGCCTGAAATGGTGCCATGAAAAGGATAGTGTACAGGATTAATCGCTTTGTCGCCACCCGTTCGACGCTTGTTAACCGTCGAGTCAGACCACGCAAACGGTGGGGATTGGGAGATGATGGGTTCAGCGGCAACCCATAATATGGAAACAAAAAAAGAAAATCGTAAAATTAAATTGAATTTTCGATGGTCTTTTTACTAATTCACCAAAATCAAAGCAGTGAACTTTCTGTTAAGTGTGCAACAAAGATTCCAGATCTTACGGAGCAAAAAATGTCAGAAAGAGTTCAGGAAGAATTCGGAAACACCACTGTAAGAAATTAGTCACGTTCTTGTGAATTTACATTACAAAATTCTCAGAAATACAGTTTACCGCACAGCGCACATGAGAAAGGAGTAGTCTAAGTTCGTCGCATGCACTAAGCGAACAAGCGAACACCAGCAAAATGAGTCGTACTAGATGCGGGTCCATCAAGCACAACAGTCGGTATCTGATCATTCGAAGGCTTTCGTTCTGGAATTGTGCTTTTGAAAAATGCATACGGCGCAGGGCAGAAGGTCTACAGCAGCTGGACCTCACTTTTTTAGCGCACAAGAGGTTCAGTGAGGCGAAACAAAACGCGCTTGAGCACATCGAGCGATCTACTTTGATATCGTGCAGTAATTTTGAGGGTGTTTTTGCGGAGATGGGAGATGCGCAATGCCTACAACATTTTTGGTTCCTATGCACGGATGTTCTGAGAATGGATAACATAGTTTTTGATGGTGCACAGAAGTACTCCACCAAGAGAAACAGTTATCGAACAAGTAAACTTCTCTCCACATGTTTGTTCCTTAAGCTAATGTCTACGCGGCTGAACTGGAGGGATATCGAAAAAACGTTTCAGCAGCACAGCTTTCAGATGTCAGAAATATTTTGGGAGACGTGTGAAAGATTCATGGAAAGATACGAAGGTCCTGTTACAGGGTCCAATGGGTCGACATAATTTGCAGATAGATCGCATTATTTCGCTGAAAAAGTGAAGCTGGGTGCGCTGGACAACTTTGTAGGTTTTGTTGACGGAACAGTGATAGAAATAGCGCGCGCAAGTGACGATGACGTACAAAACGTGGTATAAAACGGGCATAAGAGGAAACATGCGCTCAAGTTCCAAGCAGTAACGACCCCTGACGGTATTTTTTCCATGTGTTTGGGCCGATGGAGAGGAGAGGCCACGACTGGACGCTTTTTTACCGCTCGGAAATCGAGGATGAACTGAAATCGGTTCTGAGAATCGAAGAGTTGCAGTTCGTGATCTACAGTGATTCAGGATACAACTAGCGTGAGTTCATCTACATTCCATTTCAAGGAACGCTCACGATGGACCTAGCCATATTCAATAAGGCCATAAGCGACGTTAGAGTGACTGTGGAGTGGATGTTCAAAGAAGTGAAGACGTTTTAAACGTTCATAGACTTTCCTCCTAAGATGCGCATTCTCCAGCTCCCGGTCGGCGCACTCTACCTTGGAGGTATCCTACTTTGCAACACGCGCAACTGTTTATATCCTAATCATACATCCATATACTCAAAGTGCAATCCTCCCACCCTGAACGAGTTTCTATCTTGAAGAGATTAACGGCCGCCGCTCTGGCGCATGGCTTCGAAAGCCTTGGCGATCGTGTCGGCCATGAGGCGAGGCTTCTCAATCTCCATTTTAGCATCCGCTTGCTTTTCTTCGCGGTCCTGCTCTCGCTTGCGCCTTCGCTCCTCGATGCGAAGAATAATCTCTTTTCGCTTCAGTTTGATGTCCCTCTCTTCAATCTGCCCTCTTCTTCGTCCGACGCTCGCATAGCAGAAATAGAGTCTCGCTCCTCACTTTCTATCTCAGACACAGCCGAAGCAGGTACCTTGCGACACTTCTGTTTATTTTCTTGGTTCTCCTCTCTGCCTGAGTCGCTTTTAGAATCTGCATCGTTCGCGCCCAATCCTGCGCGCTGTAATTCGCGCTTCTGCGAATAGGCATCCAGCCGCTTCTTCTTTGCCATACGATTCTTCTCCGACTCTCTATTAGCATTTTTCTCTCTGTGGAGAAAATCGCGGTCTTCCTTCATCACCGCCAGTACCTCCTTCAGCTCTCCACCTTCATCCCCAACCCCGCTTATTCCCTGCTCCACACAGTCGTTCTCGTCGAAGCGTGCTTGAATTCTCTTGTATCAGTCTTGCATCGGCTTCCACATCATAACTTCCTGTATCTTTTTTGTTTCGTTCGCCTTCGATGCGTCTATCTCGAACCTCTCGAGCTTTTCGCCTTGGGCAGTAATGCGCGCTTTCGCGGCCGTCACCTCGCGCAGGATAACAAAATCCTCCTGCTTCGTAAAACGAGAACAGCGCCTGCCAGTGTAGGTGGAGTTTTTGGATTTTTCTTGGGAACAATTCTTCTCGACCTTCACGACTTATATCACCTGCGAGAAGTCTTTTTTTCTTGCTACGTTCTGGGTGTCGTGAGCGGGCGCTGGTGCGGCCGCCTGTTCTCTTATGTACATGTTTTCATGCGTCGTCACGGCCACGTTTTCATCCTTCTTGCCTGGCGCGTCCGTATTTGTCGCCGCGATTATGCCCGATCTATTCATGTGCTGCGTCGGCAGTTTATCTGGCTCCGAGATGGCCATCAGGGTAGAGATCATGTCGGGCGAGTTGTGGAACTACTCTTTTTTTTCAACCATCGTATCGGTTGATGCTTATTTACCCAAGTCAGGAACACGGATAGAATTGTGCTCACAGCTCTACACCGTCGCTCGAACCGCGTTCAATTTACACGATCGCCGGAGCCGACGCCGCAAAATACAAAAGTTCCTGAATATTCACCTGCAAAAAGATTGAGATCGACGACAACCGTTTCGCACAGTTTTTCAGTAAACGGTCTTTTCAGCATGGTAGCGATGACGCTTCAGAAAGATTTGTGTAACTCCAATGACATATGTCAACTCGAAACAGAATTTTATCTGAAATCGTTTCAGAATTTTCATCCTTAAGATCCCTAATAATGACCGAAATTGTCTAGCTGTTAAATAATATTATCCTTCAGCAGCTAGAGAATTGGATAGCACGGATTTACTCGGTTTCAATTTTAGCGTGTTTAAGTACAGTTCAGAAGCAGAAGTAATCTACCAAATGACGGTAGTAAGGAAACCGTATGAGCTCAAAGCAAGGACCATCATGCACATCGATAGTCCTGTGCATGATCAATGGATGTGATCTTTCGCCAAGGAGGTATCAAGGAAGGAAATTTGGACAATTATTGTAATCAGGGAATTTCTGTCGCGCTAGCTAGGGCCATCAGTATTACTGTTCTGCATATGACTCAAAAGCTATTGTAAGGAAAGAAAGTGTAAAGATTCTTACCTTGTTTTAATCAGGGGTTCTGATTCCCAAATATTAATAGGTGTTTTTATTGCAAGCACAGATATAGTAGAAATGAATTTCGGACATTCAAAAGTTTCATGCAACTGACTGGGACTTCAATAATTATTGTGCATTTGAAATCTGGGAAAACTTAAGATTGGCGCATTAAAGAAAACTAAATGGTAGTGAAAATCTCTTTTCTCCCGTCGTACCTAGGTCGCTTAAGACTTAGAAAGTAAATAAGATACGAATAATAGGTTCCTGAATAATAGTGCGTTCGAAAGGATGCAAGAGGCTCTAACTCTACCGTTTTCGAAAATCCAAAGCCAGCCGCAATATTATTGCATTGGTAACGAACAGCCTGGCAGTGATATCAAAAGGAGGGAAGCAGGAGGGAAGAACGTGTGCGTGCGTGCGTGTGTGTGTGTGT
>JAVCKV010126443.1:0-19290 GCA_032274145.1 Herpochondria borealis | reverse complement strand
GATGGGTTCATGGTTGACACATCAATGGGTTTCGGAGTCGGTGGAGGAGTTGGTGCTTCTCTATCAGAGGTGGGTGCAGGGGTCGGCGCAAGGGTCGTTTCTGCAACTTGTCGAACAACATCACCGACTGGTGAAACAACGACAGGCACGTTAGTTTCCTTCCTGCCGGAAACGAGGAGGATCACTGACCCACCAACCACTAGCACAACGAAAGCCCAATAGCGAGGGGATCGCTTCCGTTTTGCCGTCGCTGCCACCGTCACCATGTTCTCTCTCTCCTGGTGTGTCTTCTTTGCTTGCCACTTTCAATTTTCAGAGCTAGTGTGTACTGTATACTGTACCATTCGCCACAGACATGATCTTGCTGCAAAATATCGGTAACAACCGTACAGAATTCCTTTTATACAGCCAAACTCATAATTTGATTTTAATTTACTTCATGTCGGAATACTTTGAAATGTTCCTTTTGTCCGTTGCATGCCACGGCTAAGCCTGCAACGCAACCGTCTGCATGCGACGATGATGCGCGCATAATTCTGCCGTTATTATCACCTCATTGGTTTCATTCCACTCTTGTTTTCCTCCTCCACTACTTCAATACAAGCTCTCTTTCTCTTTGACCATGGGACAAGTTCTGCAAAAGCTATTAGACATCTTCTATACCAAGAAACTCGACATTGTCGTGATCGGATTGGAGAATAGGTGAGTTTCTGTGGAAGATGTTTCAATGACAAAGAAAGATACTTTCTTGGAGCTCCTGGGTCCCGTTCCAACGCCTTGTGTGCTCTTTTCTTACATCCGGTTTACTCACTCTTTCCCTATTACTGCTTGTTGTCCTCCTTGTTTGAACCTACAGCGGAAAGACAACGCTGCTTTCCGTGTTGGCCCATGGTCAACCCATTGAAACAGTTCCCACGATTGGTCTAAATGTCAAGGTGTTCAAAAAGGGCAAGGTGAATATGAAATGCTGGGACATTGGTGGTCAGGAACAATATCGAACAGAATGGTCTCGTTACACCAAGGGTTGTGATGTCGTCCTATATGTAGTCGACGCGGCAGCTCCTCAAAAATTGGCCACGGCCAAGAAGGAATTGCACAAGTTGTTGGATGATGGTTCGATTGGAACAACGCCTCTGTTGGTGCTGGCCAACAAGATTGATATTACACCACATGTGGGTGAATCGGAATTAATTGAAAAACTGCAATTGAATTACGTCATGGAGACTCCGTGGATGGTGCTTCCAATTTCGGCATTGCAGTGTACGAATATGGATCAAGTTGTGGAGTGGTTGACGGCGCAAGGCAAATAAGGAAATGCTAGATTTTACGTAACAACGTCAGTGATGAATAGTTTCTCGTTGACGAGCAAGGGGTGGCGGGTCGAGGGAGGGATGGAACATAGAATGACAGTTGACTGGTTGGACTGGTGGTACAATGCATGTAGTGTGTGTAGTGTGACAATTTTCACCGGCATCTCTGCTCTCCTTGTACGTACCAATAACTTCCTGCATCTCGCGAGTATGAATGTTCTTCATTAGCGAGGCTATTATCTGTAGCTGCTAATTTAGCATACATCATGTAGACTATCTAAAATTCATAATACAAATTGCAAACCCCAGGGTCTACAACAAGAAGACATCATCAGGTTTGCTGGTTGCTTGTCTCAGAATTTGCCGATCCATTTGCAAGACTATGCGACCACACAATTCAGGACAGTTGAGTCGACAGTATTCTTCCAGTTCCTTGGGCAACAACAACTCGGCCTTCTCCAGCAACGCACGAGGCAGCGAGTCTGGCACATCCTCCGTCGCCACATCGATACCAATGGTCCTCACAGTCAACCACTGCAAGTCACCACCAGCAACTGGAACAATGTTAGAAATATACGACAACGCTCCAACGACGGTCGTATCTGGATGGACTTCATTGCAAAACTGAACTCGCAGCACTTCTTCGTACAACACTTCATGTAATTCTCGTGCCGTGGCGGATTGGCACAGTCCCACCACCAATCCCCCGGGGACCAGTTTGTTGTGGCCTACAAAGTGCCGTGGATGCGTCAAGCGACCCAAGGACGCCAATTGCTGGCAGGTTCCAACCGCCAAGGATCGAGCGTGAGTGTGGCGCAACAATTGACCCGGACGAAGATGCACCAACGAATGAGAATCACGGTGCAACATGGCAGCCTTGCTCAACAAGTGATCGCGCAACAACTCAGGCTGTTCCAAGTCGTCTTGTGGAACCGAGTGTGGTCGACTTTCGACCACACGTGCTTCAAACAACATGCGTTTGTCAGCTCGCATGCAAAGTCGACCTCGTTGATTCCACAGGTTGCATTGAAACTGAATGATCGAGTGTTGTCCATCGGATGTGTTGCGCACCGACATGACTTTGAAGTTCTTTGTAAAGGTATCACCGACAAAGCCAGGCCAATGATAATGAATATTTCCATATCCAACTTGAATCTTGGCGGCATCGGCATGCGTCATGGTCGAACACAAAAAGGCTACAAGACCAAAGGGCAAGACCCGATCCTGAAAGCCCAGTTTGCGCGCATATGGGGTAGACGTTTGCAACCGATCTTGACTCAAAAAGGCTGAGTGCCACAAGTCAGCAAATGTGTCCGTGACGGTAAGCTCGTAGGGAATATCCAAGGTGTCACCAGGTCTCAAGACTTGTAAGTCGACAGCCACATTCGGGGATTCGGCAGAAATCCATTCCGTGTCAACAGGAAGGGGTGAAGAATTGACAGAATGATGTCCGCTCACATTTCCGTTCAATTTGTCAGTGTGAGTGTGGGTAGAGAAAGGTCGGGCTGCTGCCAGCAGTCGATGCTGTAGGCTACGAGGAAACGAGATCAGTCGAAGCCGCAACATGGTGAGGAAAAAGGAAAATGTTCTTCAGAACAAGGCATTGTGATCCCACAAAAAGATCGAAACTTGATGTCAATATATCTATTTTTATAGCTGGTGCAGAAACGTCTGTAATCTGTCCAATCGGTTTCTGTTTGTACAGAAAAAGTGCCAATATGAATTTGTAGAAGAAGTCACTGGGTCGCTAGACCCTATAGTATGTACACAGCTCGCAGTAGCTGGGTGGAGGACTGAAGGTTGCACGAGGACAGGAGTTTGACTTTGCTTGCCGTCGCTGATGTGCTGGGCGCCTTACTTGTAAATGTACACCAACCATTCGGAAACCAGCAGGTCACTCATGAAGCCCAGGAGAGCCCGACGCTACCGTAGTAGTGATATCACCTTGTTTAATTGTGCATCCAGATTGGGTTCTTCCTCCTCGTCGCCATCATATAGGAGAGACGGACCTGCCCATTGTGAACACATTTTGTTCGTCTCTTGGTCATCAGAGTTCATCTTGAGCTTTGCCATAAGCCTCGCGATAGGGTCTTCTTCCGCAGCTTCATTGGTATTTCGTGGTTTACTACTGTGCTCGTCCAATTCATCTGTAGAAGTATCGGATGTATGCTCACTTCTTTCCAGTGACTTTGTAGTAGATGATTGTTCACTCTGAGGCTTGTTTGAAGTGACGGGCGCCACACCCACGCGCTGTGCGTGTTTCCCAGATGAAACAATTCTCACTTCTTCACCGCCAAATCTAGTTGTCCCTGAGCTTCTCTTCATCCACCGGAATGACTCCCGAAAACTCCATTTCTTGGACTGTGACTGCTGAAGAAGACACCGTGCTGGAGGTGCAGACCTCGGCGTTTGAGATGGTGATTCAATGGAGCGACTCGAAAGTGATTTGACAAGGGAACCAAATTGAGCGGGTATCGTCGTTGGGGCATCAGACTCCTCAGCAAAGGAATCGTCAAAACGCATGGGGAAGTCTTCAAGCAGCTCCCCACCTTCTGACGGATCCCACCTGTCCGCACCATTTTCTTCGAACGTGAAAGTCCATTCCTGACCACTCTTGTCCTGGCTAACTGCGTTGGTGGCCGAGGTTATCTGGATGTGTGGTAAGGTCATCGTCGTGGCAAATTGGGACTGAAGGTTGCCTTGTAACCTGGCATCTGTAAGACAGCAAGTCAAGGAAGAATGACCTTCAGCAAGCAAGTGGCCTATGTATGTTCGAAGTGGAGTGTAATATTTCTCCGGGTACAGTAGCAAGACAGAATGACTTTCAGCAAGGAAGTGGCGTATTAATGTGTTCGAAATAGAGTGTAATACTTCTCCGGGCAGCAAGGCAGAATGACGTTCAGCAAGCAAGTCAAGCAAGTGGCCTAAATATATGTTCGAAATGGAGTCATCTGCTGAGTGACTGGGCATAAGGCTCGAAACGTGGCATTATCGCGAAATAGTTGCAAGAAAATAAAGCAGAATTCCCAATGTCGCGCCAGCTCAAGGTCGCAAAACCACGTCCTCACAGATTACATCTGCGGGGCGTCATCAACACACCTTGATGTCATCGCCGGGGCTGTGCTCTTGGCGTCAAAAATTCTGGATCAGTTTCGAAGACGGTGAATACCACATTTGGATAGATCTACATATTGATCTACTTCTTACCAGATAGTCTCATCAGGCAATGACGGACCGACTCCTTGCTTCGACTGAGTAGCCTAGCTAGCAAAAACAGATGAGCCCGGTCTGTCTTCCAGGGAGCAAGTGCGAGTAGACAACCTGCGAAAATTATCCGCATCAATGCTTACAACTAACTTAGGTGCAGCCACGGAGCCTCCGCCTCAAGATTGTTGCGCGTCACGGCCTCGGTCTTGAGCGGGACGAATTCTCTTTCCCGATTTTCGTCCACCAAAGCCACGCGACAGTCCAACCGTACATGTCGAACCGGTCGTCGTCCAGCAACGTTCAAAACGCAATCGCTATCGGCCTCTACGTTGTCGCGATACTCCAAGGAAATATCTTCCTGATCAGCGTACACCTTCACCTTGTGTTCTGGACCGCCGGCTGCTTGGACAGCCCGCTCTGCCAACATGAGCTGCTGCCAGAAACGACCACCGGCGGCATCGACCGCAAGGAGGGCTAACACAAACTGAAAGAGTCCAGCGAGAATAGAGTTGACTCCGCGTTCACCCCAACACCCAGCTCTCAACGCAACCTATCGTCGTCATGTTACGATTAAACACAAGTAGTAGTCTACATGTGCACTTGTCTTGAATATCTGACGGGTTGATATCATACGAGTAGTCTACGTTTCAAAGACTAAATCAATGGCTAGCTTCAATGCTCGCGGAATTTCAATTGCTGGCAGTTTCATTTTCTATTTAATACATGTTGCACGAGAGAAGCTTGCACGAGAAAGCTAACACTAGACGCTACTCTAGAATAGCGTGCTCGAGCACGAGCGCGATCTCGAGAAGCTAGAGCTCGAGAAGATCTCTAGAGAGAGGGCACGACAAGCTAGCACCAGAAGCTAAAGTGGAGCACGAGGCGCTAGGGAGAAGAGTAGATTACGAGGCGCTAGAGAGTACGAGAGAAGCTCTCTCGAGAGAACACGAGAAGCGAGCATGCGAAGATCTCGAGATGCACAAGCTTGCCCGAGCGCAAGTCGCACGCTACAATGTGAGAGGCTACAGACTAGTAGCACCGTACAATTGAGCACGGCTACGCTAGGATGAATAGCGATTTAATATTAGATGCAGCAGTTGCTTTATCCTGACGTGCCTTCTAGTACATCTGCTGTAGAAGCGGGAGCAGTACCTTGCGCAATTCCTCAAAAATGTGTGGAGCGAGTGACAGTAGTGCGGTAAGGGCTCTTTTGTAGTGTATACTGTTACTCGCACTGGAGAGTATCTTTGCCAAAGCAAAAGATCTCACGGCCAACCATGCCTAATAACGAAGAAAGTTGAAATGTTGGCCAAGCCAAAGCTGATTCACGTAGGAACCTTGGTCGAAGCATACGGACTGCGAAGCGCAAGTGCTGAGGGTCTGAATGGGCAAATCGGTGAAGTTGTACGGATGGAAGCAAAATGCATCGGGTCGAGTCGCCGTTCAGTTTTTCCAAGACGCACCAAAACTGATCAAGCCTGGGAATCTCAAAGAAGTCAAGTTTTCTCCTGATAAGGATGATCCGCGTGCTCGTTTTCAGATCAATACAGAGGCGGGCAAAGCCATCATTCGAATCGAGCACGGTGAGGGCCACACGTGTGAGGATTGTCAGTGTGATTTAGGGGGTCAATACTACGTCCACGAAAAAGGCGAGTATCGTTGTGAAGAGCATTATGTCCGCAAATTCATTCCTGAAGCCGTTTTCACCTGTGTTTGCTGCCGAAAATTCATTTCGGCCAGAGCCCCAAAGAGAAGATGTCCTGCGGGAATTTTTGACTCCATTTATCCCAGTGACCATCTACTGGAGGACGGAACGCCATTGATGTCACAATCGGCTTTCTGGGCTCATGCCGATTGCTATGAGTGTAATCTTTGTGGCAGCCCTCTTGACGATACGCGAGTTCGACCTAATGGATTTGTCGTCCAGAAAAACAATAACAACCGAGTGGAGATGTACTGTAAGAGCCCATCCGCGAGCAGTGGAGGTGGATGGTGTGACGGGGAGGTCGAGCCCTATAAAGAAGCCACGAAACGCCTTCAGGAGTTTCAAAAGATGTCGAGCCCAGAATTAAAAGTGCTGCTGTGCGAACGAAAAGTGCCCGTGACCGAGAAAGAGGATCACCCCTCGCTTGTGCGGAAATGTATTGTGACGGACCAAAAGAAGGGTAACAAAACGGCGAATGTCCTGACTCGTACAGACAGCAGTGGAGTGGAGCAACATTTCAAAGTAAGCAGTCGTTCAGCACCTGGAGCCGCGCTGAGAAATAGAAGGTGTGATCATGGTTCGTATGGTATTGTGGGCGATAGCCCATTGAGCGCGAAGAAGCGCAGCTTCGTGAGCCCATTGATGATGAAGTCAATGGGTCCTGAAGGATACAAGGCCGTGATTGAGTTCTGGGTCGAACATCAAGAGCTCTTGAAAAGTGATGTCAAAGATCGATTTTTTCCTAAATCGCTATGGTCCGCAGCGATATCCTGCGCCATTTCCGAAGATGGTGGATATGAGTATGAACGAAGTAATGTCATGTGTGCTGTGATCACGGAGTATCTCATCAATTTAATCTCGACTCAGTCGCACATCACGATGAAGGACGCCTATGGATTTTTTGCCAATCCTGAATGCATGCAAAACTTGACGGCCATCATGAAAGGGCAAGAGGAACTGTACATGTTTATGCATCGGCCTGATATTAGACCATGTATGTGCATGCAATACGTGACCACAGCTGCTGAGATTGGCAGACTTCGTAAAAAGGAGATGCGCGTCAGGACCAATGTCGAGCACTGTGCCGTATGTGAGGCTGCATTGGCCCAACCCAAGGTTTGCTCGTTGTGTAAGGAAGTGGCCTACTGCAATGTCGAGCACCAGAAAGTGCACTGGAAGCTGCATAAAAAAGAATGCACAGGACGGATTTCCGCCCAGGGCTGTTAGATCTCGCTGTCCGCTCAGGCAACTAACTGGTACTCGGGACTATATGTTATCAAAAATATTCTTTTTTTCGATTATGTGTTGCTCATGAATTCATGTAGATCTCAATTTATTGTTTTGCATCGCTTGTATTCCTGAGGTGGATAGGTTTACATGTCAATCTATTTCCCAGGCCCATCCCTGCCAGGCAAAAGACAATGGGCTGGCTCCTTGCTTCAGCAAAATGGGCCATCTAGCACAAACAGACAACTATGAGCCCGGTCCGTCTTCCACGTTTTTCAGGGAGCAAGTACGAGTGGACAATCTGACGAATACGCGTCAATCTTACAACTAACTTAAGTGCCAGCCTACAGGAACCACGGAGCCTCCGTCTCAAGTTTGTTGCGCGTCAAGGCCTCGGTCTTGAGTGGGACGAATTCTCTTTCCCGGTTTTCATCCACCAAAGCAACGCGACAGTCCAACCGTACATGTCGAACCGGTCGTCCAGCAACGTTCAAAACGCAATCGCTGTCGGCCTCTACGTTGTCGCAATACTCCAGGGAAATATCTTCCTGATCAGCGTACACTTTCACCTTGCGTTCTGGACCGCAGGCTGCTTGGACAGCCCGCTCTGCCAACATGAGCTGCCAAAAACGACCACCAGCGGCATCGACCGCAAGGTGGGCAGACACAAACTGAAAGGCTCCAGCGAGAATAGAGTTGACTCCGCGTTCACCCCAGCACCCAGCTCTCCACACAACAGAATTGTAGCCATTGCGCTTCCCGAGATGGTCCATGACATCAATAGGCTCACCTCCATTCAGTGTCTCAATAGTAACTCCACGGCTGCCCAGTGCTGTTTTAAGTTTCTGCGACGGGAAAAGACTGTTATGATATGAAAGTTCATGTGAAGGACGAACAGCACCTAAACATTGTACAACATACCTGGGCCTTGGCCAACTCCTCTTGTACATAAGCGAACGCTGCAGTGGCTGCTTCTTGACTCTTGACAGCGGATTCTGCTGCTTCTGCAGCCTCACCCGATTCCATCGCATCCAGAGCCGCCATGGCTGCCTGAGAGGCAGCCTCTGCAGCCTGGGCCGCGGCACGAGCGGCTGCCTGTGCTTGCGCATTCTCACCCTTGCGGAGCAACACGCGAGTTGGCTTGCGCCCCTTACCAGCCCAGAAGGATTCAATATCCACACCAAACGGTAGGTTTGGATCCTCATTGCTGAGAGGCAACTCACTCAAGTCAGTGGCGTCCAAAACAACAATGCGCTCAACATTCTCTGGAAGAGATTCTCCTACCGTCGCCAACCATTTGATTCCGTTCAAGCGCCCCTTGACAGAATTGTCGTCTTGAGGGCCGTTGCCCTTCTTTGGGAAAGTTGCGACGATTGCGTCAACTTGTTCGTACCAAGGCATCATTGGGTTCGTCGAAATGGTCTCAAGCTCCTCTTCGTCCTCAAACTCTGGGATAAAAATGTTGTCTATTTCGGTAGAAAATTCATCATCCTCGTCATCTCCAGCCCACACAACATCAGGTGGAGGAGCCAATTCATACGACCCGAAATCGCGGTACGATAGACTTTTACCACCAAAGTCCTTTCCAAAGGCGTTACCCTGGCGAGCAAAAGCTTCAACGTTGTCGGAGTTCACGACACTGCAGTGGAGGAAGCCAACAGGCTGCATGTAGAGAGGGATAGAAACAAATAGCTGTAAGCACCACAAGCAATATGATTTCACGAACCTTGTGGTTATGACAACTTACCCTTCCTGTTCGTTTAAAATGTCGACGAGCCCATCTCTGCAACTTAGTACTTGACAACTCAGTGTACTCTGCAATCATTTCACTGCATTCTTCCTTATGGACCCCCAAAACGACTTCGACTCCAGCCTTGTGCAAGGCCGCAGCTCCTTCGGTGGCTCGACTTGGGATGGGGTCAGCGCACCCAACGACAACACGGGTTAGTCCACACTGCGCAATCAACTGTGTCAATGGCGGCGACATGCTACCATGGTGTTCATTCGATGGTTCAAGTGTAATATATAGGGTGGCACTTTTGAGATCCTCCCGCAGCTGCGACGACGATGGCCACGAGACGACCCATTCCGAGAGCGGCACGACACTCAAACCAGCATCTTGTACTGCGTGCACGACAGCATTTTGCTCGTGATCGGATCGACCCCGTCCAAGAATCTTGCCGTCTGGGGTTGCAATCACAGCTCCACACACTGGTTTGGGGAAGGGAGAAGTAAAGCCCTCGCTGCAGAAGGTACGTATAGGTGCAATCAAGGTGAGAAAGGGCTTTCGACATGACAGGATAGTGTCAACTCAACTTACCCCTCTTTCAAGGCCAGATCCATTGCCAGGCGCATGTTCTCCTTGTCTGCTAGTGTTTGCTCATCTTCTTGCTCGTCTTCCTCAATGAATTCAGACGACTGCTCTGCGTTGTCCAAACCCAAAGGTTCTTCCATGGAGTCTTCATCGTCGGGTTCTTCCACTGAATCTTCGTCGTCAGGCTCTTCCACCGAAGCTTCGATAGTATCGTCGGGTTCTTCTTCTTCATCGTTGCTCAGGGCAGCTTGTTCCAGCTTCGCTCCGTTGTCGCTGCTCGAGTCAGGTTCTTCTTCGTCCAACAACTCATCAACATACGCACCAGTAGAAGCCGAGAGCTTGGCTCTGATGGGGGCGCGAGGCGTCGGGATGACAAAAGCCTCTGCAACACACACCGCAATCAACAGAAGTACACAAAGCTTCATTTTGTTTGTCGTTACAAAGTAGTAAGAGAATGAATCTCGAGAGCAGTCAGAATGAACTTGACGAGACTACAAGCGCTTCTTCGAGATCGAGGGATGTCTGTCTTCCAGATGGCAATCGACGTCTTTGAAGATTATTCTGGTGGTTGCCATCAACTCAATAACGTCACCATCGGCAACTTCAAGTACCCAGTGCGCTAGTATCGTACCAGGGTGCTAGTACCTCAGGCGTTTCGCGCGGTCAACGCGCGTGCGATGGCCTGCATTGAATCAATCAATTGATTGAATGAGACACAGTTTCTCACAAAGTTCAAGTACACAAAGCAAACTCTCTTGATCATCATCCCAATTGCCTCTGCTGTTATCGACGCTCCTTTGATTTCATTCGACGTCTGTGTCCCATTTCGCCTTCATCTTTCCTTTCTATCGTAAGTTGATGAGAGGCAAGCCTTTCGCGGTGAAGAAGTTGCTTTTATCCTTGTTTTGTCCACGTTTCTGCCCCATTCACAGTCGAGGTCATTGTCCCCACGTATCCATTACTCTTACGATAACGAACTGATCCATCATTATCTTTTAGGATATCAAGTCAAAATATGACAGCTCCATCGATTGCTGCTCTCCTCCTCGTCTCACTGCTGAAGCAGATTGCAGAGGGAAAACTGAGTTTACAAACGATGAAGAAGGCCATTTCGGGGGCTCCTGATGCTGCCTTTCGTGAAAAAGTCGACGACTTTGGTAACTTACTATTGCATAAAGCGATTTGTGTCCTGCGAGCGGGAAATGAATACACCCCAATCCTTCAAATATTGGCGTGTGTCGTTCGCAAGGATCCTGACAGTGTTCGCAAGACGAACGGTCTCGGTCAACTACCGCTTCACTTGGCCTGCGACCATGGCGCATTCATTTATGTTATGCCGCCAAACTACGAAGAAATCATTTGTTTGCTTGTGAACGCTCATCCCGAATCTATCGTTGCAACTGACGACAATGGGAACGTTCCCCTGCACTGCGCTACGCGTGTCTTGCAGGTCAAGGACAACTTATGGTGCAAAAACTCAGAGATACTCAGGAGCATCATCACAAAAGACTCGTCCATGGCACAGGACAATATTGGATGTACCCCTCTACATTATTTTGCGGAAATGGAGGCTTGTAAGCACCGGCCCGCTCTGATTGGTGCTGTTCTGAGGGCATCGAATGAAGCTTCTCTCATCGTGAAATCCAATAGTGGCGACCTTCCGATCCACTGCAGTGCGAGAGCTGGCAACCTCGGTCTATTCAAAGAACTTGCAAAGATCTGTCCTCAGAGTCTAGCTGCTAGAAATGGATCTGGAAAGCTGCCATGGGAAGTCGCGAGCGAGCATAACATGAAAGAGATTGTCAAGTTCTGCGGAAAAACTCTGTCGTCAACTGCGGTTGTCGTGGAGTCTCTCAGTTCGAGTATGTACTACAACAACACCACCAACAGAACAGAGATTTCAACGATCATCTCCCAAATGTCCGTTCAGCTTTTTCCTCATGCCCTCAACCGGTATCTCGAAATGGTTCGCCTTCCAATATTCCGAAGGAACATGGTTATCTATGCCTTTGGTGAACTCATGAAGAAGCTACGAGTATCTCGGAATCAAATGAAAAGTTTGGGGGATGAATCCAGCCGCGAGCTTGCCGCTGCTAAAGCTGAAGTCAAAGCGCTGAAGGAACAGATCAAAGCAATCACTCCGACGTCCTCCGACTTGAAGAAGCAAGTAGACGAAGAAGAGAGGGCGGACTTCTTGGTGAGGCAACTAGTTCAAGAGAACGGTAGACAAGCGACCTTGAAGAAGCTGCCTCAGACATCTTTGGGTGGTGAATCCAGCTGTGAGCTTGTCGCGGCTAAAGCTGAAGCCAAAGCACTAAAGGATCATGTCAAAGCAATCACTCTGACGTCCTCCGATCTGCAGAAGCAAGTTGGTCAAGGAAAGAAGATACTTGCGAGCTTCGAGAAGCAAGTTGCGGGACTGGAGGAAACTATTTGTATCCAAGAGGCCTGCTGGGCGAAAGTAATTGAAGATCTGAGGGAACAAGTGAATGAAGTGACTCTGTCGTCCTCCGATCTGACGATGCAAGTGGGTCAAGGAAAGGAGAGACAAGCGAGCTTGGAGAAGCAAGTTGCGGATCTGGAGGAGACTATTCGCACCCAAGAGACCAGTTGCTCGAAAAAAGTTGAAGCTTTGAAGGAACTAGTGCAAGAAATCAAGGAAAAGGGGAAGGACAGAGAAGCCAATTTGCAGAATCAAGTCAATCAGGCGACGCACAGAGAAGCCAGCATGAAGAAGCAAGTTTCGGACCTAAAGGAGCAACTTGATCTCGAAAAGACCCATCGCGCGCAATCAGCGAGCTCTCTGCAGGCGGAGTTGGGGCAAACCGAGAAACTGATGGTCAACTACACCTTGCACGCCAAGGAAAGAGATCCTGAAAAGGCGTTTCTCGCGAACCATCTCCCCGAAAATACCAATGTGTTGACAGCCATTGCCCAATCCCTCGACGATCGCTTGGCCATGATGAGTACCGCACAGAAGCCTTTCCTTCCGCAGGCCTATCTGCATTTTCTCCTACGACAACCGCAGCCGCCAGGCAAAGAAGATCTTGTTGAACTTGTTCAGAGTCTCAACTCGAAACTGACGGAGTTGGAGGAAGTCATTGTCATTGACGACGACGTCCCAAGTAGAAAGAGGGCGAGACCTTGATTCGCAGTTTTCGGTTGAATACACAATCAAGCACACACCATCCCAAGACAGGGGAGGGGTATCATAGTTCATGTCAAAATTCGTACCTAGCTACCATGTAGGACAGAGGGTGCGAATTCCAGGACGATCGAGAAGGAAGTGCTGTTTCGTCTATCGTTTCATTGGTGTCTTTCGGTAGTAGTTGTGGCTAACCCTTCGAAGACAATATCGCCTGCTTATCGGTTTGCTAGATTAGCATGTGCCAGTAATATGCACTGAGTGTGGTATATCCGTCGGAGAATGCTGAACAAGAAACAGGCCGACCCTGAGCCCAGGCCTCCTTCACAGGGCAGTTTCTGCCATCAGATTCAAGCTGTAGGCGCTATGCAAGTGAAAGTAGACAGCCCGCCACTCAGCTCATCTAACTTTACCCAGAAGTTCCTCTCAATCGAAGACATAGATCGATTGACAAATAATGTTCAATGTCCTCTCCGACACGAAGAGGAGGCACTTACTCAATTATGTCATTCCTGAGGAAACATACCGCTCTCCGCCTGGTTCTATTACGTATTGCTGGCAGCATGGCTTCAACCGATGGTGACGAACTCAAGACTTCCAGCTAGACTAAGCAGTTGCAAGCGGAACGCTCGACTCACTGCCAGCAAAGTAAGGCTTCGGAACATGGTCAGCCCAAACTGCTACGCGGTCGTCCATTCACATTTTTGCATATTCTTTCTGTAAAAGTGCCGTCCTGTGCAGGTTGCATTGTAGCCAAGCAAGAGTCCAAACTTGCCAAATCCTCCCTGTCCGTATGTAACACACCGCCCCATCCCCATAAGGTACAGGTCCACAAACACCGAATAGAAATCCGATGGCTGACGCTCCGACCAGTTACCCGCCTTGTCCAGATGCAGTGGTTCCTGATTCTCAATAGTGACAACGTTGTAATTGTGTTCCTTGGCATACGCCCGTACCTTGGCCAGAGCAAACAAGGAATCCGACGCAAAGTAAATGGGACCACCAGGTCGCAAATTCGAGGCACAATTGGCGGCATTGACAGCCACTTCGGCAATGGCCGATTCTTTGCGGGTCGCACGTGCGTAGAATGCTCGATAGTGCGCCACGGCATATTCTCCGGGCACGAGACTGGCCTCTCCCATTTCTCGTCGTAGAATCTTGGCAATCGCAGGAGATGGTTCAAACAATAGTCGAAAGAGATCGTGATATATTTCATTGTACGTTGAGGTGGTCATGTTTTCGTACATCAGTTGTCCTCCATCATAAGTTTGCATGCGAGATCGTATGATCATCTCGTCTTTCTTGACCCAGACTTTGAGACCGTCTGATTTGGCTATCAGCTTTCCGTTCACATCATAGTCAGAAAGCGGTAGATAATCGGGTACAGTCCAGTTAATGGCATTGGGAACCAAGAACTCTTCCAGAGCACATGGTCGAGTCCACCAGATCAGAAAGATGCGTTTGTACTTATGGGCCATGAACATCAGTAGAGGTATCGGTTTGAGTCGATCAGAAGTCCCACCACAGTGTGGATCTTCTCGTACGCATTGTAGAACTAGATACTTGAAGTCTTTCCAATTGTCCTTGTTCATGAGCTTTCGTTGTTCCTGATGCCAGGTCAAGTATTCTTTCATCCACTCGGGTAAGCCTTTCATGTGTTCCCAGGTTTCTTTTGTATCAATCTTTCCGTCTAAATGAAAGTCATGCTCGTGAACTTCAGATGATTCACCAGCCGGTGGGTTGCCTGCGGGTTTGTCTTGTGGAACCAGCAGGGGTTCGTTGTCGTGACGTTCGCTTAGGTCTTTAGGCTCATCATGTTTGTGTCCTCCGTCATCTTTTATTTTCCCTTCCGTGTCGGGATCTTCGTGATTCTCTTCACGAGCCTCTTCGTGACCCTCTTCAGAGGCCTCTTCGTGTTTCTCTGCATGGTCGCCATCTGCTTCGCCAACGTCCTCGTGGTTGTCTGACTCCTCATCTCCCGACAAGTACACCCTTTCCTCCTGGGGTTTCACATGATCCCGTTGCAAGCTGGTCGCTTCAAACTTATTAACTGCCAGTTTTTCGTTCCTCATGCTTGTCAATGAGTGGGGCGACAAATGACTGGTGTTGGAGTGGTCGGGTTGCGACCAAAACATGGAGAAAGCCAAGAATACCTGAAACAGGACCAATGTACAAAATAGAAGTCTCCGTATCGAAGACTGCCGTCTTGCTTGTGAAGGCTTCATTGCTATTGAGGGGATTGGCAACGTCAAGAAGTCAAGGGGTGACTTGATTGATCAGCGCAGTAGACACTTTCTAGTCGTCGTCATCGCTCTCGCAGTCTCGCATGACCTTTTTGCTGGCGCACCATTTTTAGTGTGCTTCGCCTACCGGTACTGTCGTAAAAGTGTTGTTCTTCCCTGTTTCGAAAGAGGAACTAAATAGTTCTCTTTACAACCACAGGGACAGACAAACACCGAACTGCGACCCAACATCGCGGGAAATGAAACATCCAAGATTAGCAGATTCACGTTTCACAAGCAGAATTATGACAGAATCATTGACAGAATCCATCTGCAGACGTGAAATTCGGTCTTGTAGGGTTTGTACCAGCTTCTACCTGAAACAGTGCCTGGGTGAGAGAGCGTGACGGGGAACGCTCTCTGTAGGTCATCGTATTAAATCTACAGTCATATAGAGTTTGGAAATTTACAACCTCGAATTCCCATTTCATTGGCATTTTTGAACCTCTCACGAAAGCTGCTCTGTTGAGCCACATCAACACCAGTACACAAACCGCTTACTGAACCAATTCAAAAAGGGAAATTGTCACTTGCAAACAACGAAAGGTTCATAATTCCGGAGGAAGAATAAACCATGAGTGATGGTGAGTCGTCTCTTGCCATGGGGGATGAACGGCAAGGTCTTTTGAAGAGGCATTGGGGACGATGAACCCCGCGCCAACTTTTTCAGGGCAACAGATGGCCATTCGAAGCCCGAAGTCATCTCGTAAAAAAAACCTGATTATTTATGGCATCATTCTCACACTCCGTTTCTTTTGTTTTTCACTACAGCTGCTGCTATTTCTGCCTTCATCGGCTTTGCACCTGGTGCCATCGGAGGTAAGGATTTTGTTGTCGGCGGTTGAAAAGGCTTCGAGTTCTTATGCCGGTATTTGGAGTGTCCTTTCACATACAAAAATGAGCAGTGTTCTCACTATGTTTGTCATGACGTCATGCCGTATCACTCACATTGCTGGTCTCGTCTCCTTGATGTATCCATCACTATTTTGTCGATTCAGGTGTTTGCAACGTTTTTGTGGGTCATCCCGTTGACTTAGTCAAAGTGCGTATGCAGACTGCCTCGAGCACAGCCTTGGCCTCTGCTGCTAATACGGATACCTTTGCTGCACTCCGCACCATTTACGCCACTGGTGGGGTCAAGGGACTCTATCGTGGAGTCTCCGCTCCACTCCTTGCCGTCGTTCCAGCGTTTGCGGTCACTATTTACTCCCACGATTTTGCAGCCAGGTATATGCTCCGACGAAGCGGGAACCATGAATTGACAAACAGACAGGAGGCTATTGCAGGAGCTTTTGCAGGGATTCCAACTGCCTTTGTTGCGGCTCCATCAGAGCGCATCAAGTGCAGCTTGCAAGTACACGGATACTCAGGGTTCGGTGACTGTGCAAAGCAACTCTACAACGAAGGCGGAATTCGATCACTCTTTAGAGGGGGTATTGTGACTCTGCTTCGAGATGTTCCTGGAAATGCAGTGTACTTTGGTGGATATTCATTTTTCAAGAATACCTTTCGACAAATGGAAGGCCGCGAGACTGCTTCCTTTGGGTCCATCTTTGCGGCTGGAGGACTCGCGGGTGTGTGCAACTGGATTGTTGCCATTCCGTTTGATGTCTTGAAATCTCGTCAACAAACCGCACCAGCTGGCATGTACCGCAACCTGGGGCACGTCCTCCAAGTGTTGCTTCACCAAGAGGGTTTTGGAGCTCTCTTTCGAGGACTATCACCAGCTTTGATTCGAGCCTTTCCAGCCAACGGTGCTTGCTTGGCAGGAGTCGAAACAGCACGGACTGCCTTTTCGCACCTTTCATTGTCATAACAGAGTTTACACGAAGTTTTGCAATGAATATATCTGTATAAAACCGGCTTCCTAACAAGAAGCAGCCACACGTCACAACAACATCTTGTGTAGATCTGTCAACTGAGAGACACCATATAACTATAGTAAATGTGCAGTTTTTCTACGAAACAACATTCTGCAAGGTAGCAGCTCTTCGAAGAATTAGACCTCATGATGACACTGATGTGAATCATGGTCGTGGGTAGACAGGTCAGTCGTAGTTGACAGTCTGCGAGGTTCACCTTTTTCTCCATCAGATGTGGTGTCAGTCGTAGTTCACAAAATGGCGTCTGCGAGGTTCACCTTTTCTCTCTCACCAGAACACTCGACTCAGCGGAGAGGAAGACTGACGTCGTCTATGAAGGATTGATCGCGTCACTGATCAAACTTCTTGAATCGCCTGTTCCGAATTGTGGCTTCGGTACCATACCCTGCTCGGCTGTCTACGTGCATAGTAAAGCATCGAAAGATATAAAGTACGTACGAGTACGCTAGCCGGAATCTACTTGTTAGAATCCCTATAAGGTCTGTGACACTGGGTTGAAAGACTTCCTTCTGGAGCGCGACCGCGCTGGAGGTGACAAAGCGACGAATGAGAGCTGTGAATCGGGACATCTGTTGTCTGCCTTTTTGGTATCGTCATCATCATCATTGTCGCAAGGTCCATTGATGAGCTTCTTTGGTTGCAGGAAGGTCAATTTCAACCCTTCGCTGCCCATGGACAAGCCACTGCTTTCACCTTGTTCACCAGAAGTGACTGAATATCTGGTTTGGAAGCTATGCAGGTCCTCTACAGACAACGACAACCTTCTTCCTTCACTCCGCTGACTATCCGGGTCCACGTCGTCCTCTTCCAGCGTTCCAAACAGAACGTCGGTAAGGTTCTTTACGACAGACTGCCGTCTAGACGGAGGATCCCTGTCTTCGCTGTCTCCGTCGTTGGACCTTGAAGCCTTCGATATTGTTCGTACCTTTGGTGAACTCGAGGGAGCTGAATCGCCATTTTCAGAATCAACGTCATCAAAGTCATCGAAGTTGTAGCTTCCAAACAACGCACTGCCGAAAGAGGAACGCCTTCGCTGGGCATGAGTTTCTTCGCGAATAAATTCCTTCGACAACTCCGTTGTACGAATACTTCCGTTGCGAGACACCAGTGAATCTCTCCGTTTCGCGCCGCGTATTGAGCCACGACGCGATGGAGTTGCACTGCTGCAGGCACTGGCGCTGTTGACAGATTCGATGACAGACAAGGCATCCAAGTCCTTCTTAGACAGGTGATGATCAGAAAGAGCAAGCTCGCCTTCTTCGTCTTCCTCAATGGCGTGAGGGTCCTCAAGGTCATGGAGGTTCCTAGACGAGCGCCGGCTTGACAGGATAGTGAAAGCCGTCGTATTCGACGATCGGCGTCGTTCCTTCACTTGTGATGGCAAAGTGAAAGGCCCGGATTGACACACTTCATCCTGACGCAGCCGTATTGAACGAACGAACTCCTGGCGTTGCAGTCTTTCCTCTCGCTCGATTTTCCTTTTCTTTTTGGCTGCAATGCTGTCAGCGACAGCTCGGACCTTTGGCAACACGATGGCTAGCGTCATCCCAGCGCTCGTCATGCTCGATATTAACGATAGAGCGAGAAACGTGACGTTGGGATTCGTGCTGTGAAAGACAAATACCATAGGAAAGCCGAGGAGCCACGTTTGCAGCACGATGATAAGAGCCACACCAATGTAGAAGGTTTCGTTGTATTCAGCTTTCACATTGCTCGCCCTACCATTCTGCCACGTGGTGAATACCAATAATAGGAAGTTCATTCCCAGGACTAAACCACTGAATAAACCAGACACTGCATGGTCCGAGCGTACGCAACTCTGCACACCTTCAATTTCACTTCTACCGAATTCGTCTTTGGAGATTGAGTAGATTGTGGTGAAGCGAAGTGGCGCGATTGCAGTCCAAAGAGCGAGGACGATCACATTCAGAGACAGGAAAACAGAGAAAATAACTAAATGACGTACCACATAATGTAGTTTGTGCCCCAGATATTATTGAAAAGCACGAATGAAACCCCCTCCGCCAGATCGGGGTCTGATGTGGGGGTTGGAAAGGGGGTGGGATCGCCCAAACACACCACTGCAGCATCCAGCTCCTTCCAGAATGCGTCGCTATCGTCTTGTTCGTCCGCGGAAACAGCGCCTTCGGCGGGAGCAAGCTCCATCTGGATTCCCTCAGCCTGAGCGATGGTCTCGGCCGCTGCTACGGTTGCGCG
>JAVCKV010126333.1:0-19292 GCA_032274145.1 Herpochondria borealis | reverse complement strand
CTCTTTTTCGTGTTTCCTACTGATATACAAGCTTTAACAGCTAGCCTGCTGGTTGATTTATGCAACACTCGGGTCAAGTGATTATCCGTACCGACTTTGCCGGGCAAAGCCCACAGATTGTCGAAGACTTAGTGACCTACCCGTTGTCCACCACACTACTTGGCTTGCCGCGCACCAAAGATGTTCGCGGCAGTTCGATGTTCGGTACCAGCTTCGTCTATGTCATTTTTGAAGACGATGTTGATCTCTACTGGGCGCGTTCAAGAGTGCTTGAAGCGTTGTCGAGCCTTGGATCACAGCTGCCTGAAGGTGCAACGCCACAACTCGGTCCCGATGCGACCGGTGTCGGATGGGTTTATCAGTATGCACTGGTTGATCGCAGCGGTAACACTGACCTTGCCGAGTTGCGTTCAATTCAAGACTGGTTTCTGTCACTGGAGTTAGCCGGTGTTGAAGGCGTGGCAGAGGTCGCTTCAGTAGGTGGTTTTGTTCGCGAGTATCAGGTGTTAATTGATCCGGACAAACTGCGCAGCTTCGATGTGACGATTGCACGCATACGCAATGCGGTTGAACAGGCGTCGTCCGAAGTGGGGGGCCGGGTGCTGGAGCAGGCTGAATCGGAGTACGTTATTCGGTCATCAGGTTATATCAGTGAGCGGGCAGACCTTGAAGCGGTCGTCGTTAAAGCAGCCGATGGCACGCCGGTACTGTTGCGTGATGTGGCGAGAATCATTGAAGGGCCGGCGCTGCGTCGCGGTGTGGTTGATCTCAACGGTGAAGGCGAAACCGTCGCCGGTATAGTCGTGATGCGAGACGGTGAAAATGCCCTGCGAGTGATCGAGCGGGTTAAGGAAAAGCTTGATGATCTTAAAAACGGTCTGCCGCCCGGCGTAGAGATTGAGACGGTTTACGACCGTGCACCGTTGATTCAGGGATCAGTGAAATATCTGATGCACAAACTGATTGAAGAAGGTATTGCCGTCTTGCTGGTGGTATTGATCTTTCTGCTGCATGTGCGCTCTTCTCTGGTAGCTGTGATCACGTTGCCGCTTGGCGTGCTGGGCGCTTTTTTGATTATGTCGTGGCAGGGTGTAACAGCCAACATCATGTCACTGGGGGGTATAGCGATAGCCATTGGCGCGATGGTGGATGCATCGATTGTGCTAGTAGAAAACGCCAGCCGCAAGCTGTCCGAGTTGCCGCGCAGTCATAGTCGCCAAGAGCATCGGTCGGCCATTCTATCTGCGGCGACCGAGGTGGGGCCAGGTATATTCTTTTCTCTGTTGATTATCACTGTGTCGTTTTTGCCGGTGTTTGCATTAACTGGCGAAAGCCTGCGGTTGTTTAGTCCATTGGCCTATACCAAAACTTATGCAATGGCGTTTGCCGCTTTGTTATCAGTGACTCTGGTGCCAGTGCTCATGCTGTATTTTATGCGGGGTAGGTTCAAGCGTGAAGAGGACAACCCGATTAACCGGTTTTTTATTGGTCTTTATAAGCCGGTACTGCACGTCGCGCTGCGTGCAAAGTGGGTGACATTGCTTATTGCGGCGATTTTTACTGTCAGCATGATTTATCCATTGCAACGTATCGGTAAAGAATTTATGCCTGCTCTGTACGAGGGTGAGTTGCTGTATATGCCAACAACGTTGCCGGGTGTTTCAGCCACCAAGATGCGTGAAGTGCTGGGTCAAACCAACCGGCTCATTCTGACAGTGCCGGAGGTTGACAATGTGTTCGGCAAAGCGGGCAGAGCAGATACTGCCACCGATCCTGCGCCACTGACGATGATAGAGACCTGGATTCGACTCAAGCCGAAGGATGAATGGCGTGCCGGAATCACTGTTGACACCATCATCGATGAACTCGACGCTAAGCTGAAGATGCCGGGGCTTGTCAATTCATGGGGTTAACCAATCAAAATTCGAATGGATATGGTGTCCACTGGTGTGCGTGCACCGATTGGTATTAAAGTCACTGGTGATGATCTGTCTGTGCTTGAGCGTGTAGCACGGGAAATCGAATTAGCGGTTACCGATATACCCGGAACACGGTCTGCCCTTGCCGATCGTGTGCTCGGCGGCAAGTATCTGGATCTGGTGCCAGATCGTGCCGCGTTGGCGCGTCACAACATTGATATGGGTACCTTTCAATCCGTCGTGCAGACTGCCCTCGGAGGGATGCAGCTAACGCAATCGGTGGAAGGCCGTGAACGCTATAACGTGATGCTGAGATACGATCGCAGGTTCAGGGAGAGTGCGAGTGATCTGCAGGACATTCTGGTGCCGGCACCGAGTGGTGCTCATATTCCGTTGGGGGATCTTGCCACTATTCAATACCAGGAAGGGCCACCGATGATCCGGTCAGAGAATGCCCGATTAACCGGTTGGGTGTTCGTTGATATTGATGGTCGTGATATGGGCGGCTATGTCGATGAAGCAAAGCAGGTAGTGGCCGAACAGGTGAGTCTGCCACCCGGTTATGCGGTAACATTCTCCGGCCAATACGAACAGTTGCAACGCGCCAATGAACGACTGAAAATTGCAGTACCTGCGACGATTTTACTGATTCTTGTACTCCTGATGCTGCACTTCGGCAGACTTGATCGCACATTAATGGTCATGGCGTGCCTGCCGTTTGCTCTGGCTGGCGGTCTATGGGTCATACACTTTGCAGGCTATAACTTTTCAGTGGCCGTTGCCATCGGGTTTATTGCTCTCGGGGGCATTGCTGTCGAGACGGCCGTAATAATGCTGTTGTATATCGATGGTGAGGTGCGCCGAGCTCAGCCCGTCAGCCGTCATCAACTATTTGGTGCCATCAGTCGCGGTGCTGCTATGCGGGTGCGCCCGAAGTTGATGACTGCAATCACGATTTTTGCAGGGCTTGCGCCTATTTTCCTTACCGACGGGCTGGGTTCAGATGTTATGCGTAGAGTAGCGCTGCCCATGATCGGTGGTATGGCATCGACGGTACTGTCAACCCTGTTTGTTATACCGGTGCTTTATTTCGTTTATACCGCATCACAGTTGTCCAAACGCACCACGGAACAACGTGGTGATTATTCTACTCGTCATTTTGACCAAAACCCTTGAGAGGCTTGTAAGTATGAAAACTCTTTTCAGAAACCTGACTATTGCCGTCAGTATAACCGTGGGCAGTATTGCCAGTGCAGAGACCGTGCTGATTGAAAACCTGCCTGAAAAAATGGCTGCCGCCACTGGGGTAGTCAAAAGCATTGGAGAAAAGCAGCTAATCATAGACCATGGCCCGATACAGGGTTCAACGATGGGCGCGATGACTATGGGCTTTAATTTTCTCAAAAGCGTCGATGTCAGCCAAATTGCGGAGGGTGATGCAATTGCTTTTTTGATGAAGATCGGACGCGATGGCTCGTTCCGGATATCTGCGATATGCAAGCCCTCTGAAGATGGCAATGATTGCCTACAGTCGTTGTTGTAATTGGCCGTGCTATGCCGATTGCAATGACTTTTAGCTACCCGCTTTGAGAGAGAAGATCGATGAAATTAGTTTTTGCTGTTGTGATGCTAGGTGCACTGCTAACCGGCTGCAGTGATCACGGTCATGGCGACCATGCGAATGATCGTAGTGATGATCAAAAACAAACAGGCATAAAGCTTGTTGAAGATCTGCCAGATAAAATGGCAGCGGCTCGTGGAAAGGTAACAGGCTTTACCGATGAGTTGGTGATGATTGAACATGGCGATATCCAAGGGACCACTATGGGGGCGATGACTATGGGGTTCGGCTATTTGAATGATGTCGATATCAGTGTGCTGAAAGAAGGTGATGAAATCGCAATTCTGATGAAGGTTGGACGTGATGACTCATTACGCATCGTCGGATTCTGTAAGCCCGCGCAAGACGGTGAAGGCTGTCTTCAGTCACTACTGTAAAAAACAGGTGGGGCAGTTGACTGCCCCGTCGTTTAGATCCGTAACGATTGATCAAAGGAAATACGATGATTTGAGTAGTCCGGGGTGCCTGCGTTTTGGCAACTCGATTTTATTATCGGTTTCCTACGCCCGTCAGGGCGCTACCGATATTGTCAAAGAGCGTATGGCAGCGATGTGTGATTAGAGCAAATGTATAGGGAATCAAATTTTGACGTAGCGCATTAATTATTCCATTCAAAGTTTCGTCCTCTTAGTAAATGTTAGCCTCGAGGCTAGCGCCGTAATGGTTGTATCCCTCATGGCTTCAAATTTTATGTCCTCTGTCAAAATTTGACTCCCTGGTGTCTATCAGTTCGTATTTATGCCGAGTGGTTTCAGTTGCAACTGCACATTGCAATTCGCCTGAATTCATTGCATCAAATATACTGTATAAATACTTTTTACCCGTTTGGAAATATAATGAAAAAGACGTTCAAATTGACTCATGAAAAGCTCAAGGTCCCCAGAGTTGTCGAGGCTATCAAACATGAGGTCAAGAAGTACATTAAAAGAGAACGTAATAAAGCGCTACCTGAAGGCGCAGATTTTTGGGATTTCGACTGTCGGTTCGGTGCTGATGAGGCAACAAGTGAAGTTATCCATCTCTCTACGATTAATGAGCACATTTCTCAGGCTGAATTAGATCAGCGTGAGTCATTTTATTTAGAGATTATGGTCAAGCCAGCGCCAAGATACAAAAAGCCAATTGAATAACTTGTGAGACCGATGCCTGCAGCCACGAAACACAAGACCGCCGCGTGTGATGTAGAGATCATCACCAAGATGGCTGTATAATCTAGCGATAGCGAAATCGTTATGGTTAGGCCCCAGTGACTTCTAGATTGTCTGAGTAGGAATTGGATGAAGCACCTTAGAATGAAATAGGTTTGTGACAGGCATTGACGAACTGCTGCCTGGTGTGACGGTTTGAACCATCGTGTAGTGTTCGTCCGTGAGTTACCTAATCGTTTAACAACTAAAACGTGCCACGCTTTTGGGGAATTGCGTATTACGTCATGACATAAGTGGTTTGATGTGCTACTTTAGTGGCAAATGTAGACGATTAGGCCTCTCTGTGAAAAGTATTGGTAGTTTAATAATGATCTCGATGATGTTTGCGACATCGAGTAATGCGCAACCGTCAGATAATGTGGCTTTATTGCCACCTGCTGGTAACGGGATGTGTGTTGATAGTGAGCCGTTTGATGATGGTTTTGGCTGGAACGGTGTATGTAGTTGCTCTTTAACGCCTGTCGAGCGTCACGGTCGTGCATTGTCGATCGATAGTCTGATGGCTGCAGCGGGTTCCAGTCAGTCACCGAATGGTTGTGTCGGGTCTGGCTCTATCACGGTCTACGAGTTGCAGGGGGCGGACTGGGTACCCCAAACTGAGCTGGTTTCTTCAGGTCGGGAACCCATGGACGGTTTTCCGGCCATGATGGATTTTTCAGGTGATACTGTCATTGCTACCAATATCCCGCCTATCGGACCTCATTTATTCACGGTCTTTACTCAGGATACCGCTGGCAACTGGAATGAAACCCAGAAATTTTCTAATAACACGTTACTTTCACGATTTGTGCTGGACCAGGATACGCTGGTAATTGCAGCAAGTATTAACGACGGTGATCGCCGCAGTGAGATCGCTAATGCATTAGTGATTTACAGCAAACAACCTGATGGTATGTGGCGTGAGGAATCACGCTTGCCTTATGTCGGTAACCCAGCGGTATTTGACTTGCACGGCGACACCATAGTGGTTGGGTCTGAAGAAACAGATGTGCTCACAATATTTGAAAGGATCGATGGTAACTGGCAACAGCAAGCTGAGTTCTCTCTTTTAGATGGCGCAATAAATCTAGTTCATTTCTATGGCAAGGGCCCTGTTGATATGCAGGACGGGGTCATTGTCTATTTACCACCACAACTTTTTAACAGTCGGGACGGCACACCTCTTCAGCAAAGTGCATACACGTTCGCGAAGGATGCTTCTGGAAACTGGACTGTCAGGAATGATTTAACAGCAGTCCCAAGGACCATAGATTCCGGCTCTACCGCGCCAAACGCTGGGCCAGCCATACCACCTGGGCCCAGGCCGATTAATAATGCACCGCACCCGTTTCTGTCTGAAGATGGTAAGTCGTTAGTCTACATGCGCGGTAGCTATGATAACTTTACTTTTTCTCCGGGCTTTGGTGGGGGGGCTGACCTCCTGACCTATAAGCGGGTTGCAGATCAATGGGAACTAGCGGACATGCTGGAGTTTGACATAGATGAGTTCGGTCGGGAGATCGGGTACTCCGCAGCGTTCAATGGTTCTAATTTATTACTCGGAACGTTGAGTGGTGAGTTCCTTTTGGAGTATAAAATTGATTCCAATGGTGTGTTGTCATTAGATAGTGAAAACCAGAATCAAAACAGGCTGTGTGTCGATTCAGATGGAGACGGTTTCGGTTGGAACGGTCTCGAGACATGCACACCAGATGAAGGTACGTCCGGCTCAAATGTTGATCAGATGTTGGCTTGTATAGATAGCGACGGAGACGGTTACGGTTGGAACGGTGTTGAGACCTGTTCTCCAGGTGAAGGCAATTCCGGTTCAGGCGTCGATCAGCCTTTAGCTTGTATCGACAGCGACGGAGATGGTTTCGGCTGGGACGGTTTTGAGACATGTTTACCAGACGAAGACATTACAGGTTCAAATGTTGATCAGACGTTGGTCTGCGTTGATTCAGACGGCGATGGTTTTGGTTGGACAGGAACACAGTCTTGTCGTATTGATGAGCAAGGGAATATCGCTCTGCTATAGCGCTACGTGATTTTTAGGGAGACTATTGGGGGCATTTCGCACGCCGTCATTCGGTGATCAATCTAACGGGGTTATAAAATCCCGTTTGCGGATTACTTGTTCGCCCAGTGGCAAAGCGGAGCAAGGTGAGAGTAATCTTGTGGGGTCAGTTCCGTGAAGCAAAGCTACAGGCCGCAATGCACGTGAATCTGTATTAGCAGGTTCTACTGGCGTTGCAAAAAATTCCGTGCAGCGCCTTATATACAGCTCTATAAGCTCCTGGACTCGAAATTTTATGCGACACCAGGGTTAACCTATTGAGGTGTTGACTCCCTGACTTGAAGGGGAAAACTGCACTGCTCCAACCAGGGCATGCAGTGTGGCAGGCGAAGCTGGCATCAGATCGGAGGTGAAAGTCCTCTACGCACTTAAAGCTCACTTGGTGTTTCCCCCTTACAAGGGCGGTCGCTGTAACTCGATTGTATAGCGATGCAATCTAGCCTCTCTTCAACACCAACGCGCAACGGGCTCGCTGAGCAGTTCGCGATCAACTGTCAAGCCAAGCCCTGGTGCGTCGGGTGCTGTTACGCCGCCGTCTTCTACGGGGGCATCAAATTGCGCTGTGGTTATGCTGATCATATCTCGGCAATCAAGAATACCGCGTAGGTAGCGCTCTGGCACCGTTTGGCCTAAGTGCGCGATGCCTGCAAATGCAATGGTGGAGCCGACTGTGTCTTGAACGCTCATGGTGAGGCCTGCGGATATGCAGGTGTCACGTTGGCGACGACCGTGTGTCAGGCCTCCATTTTTGGATATTTTAAGGCCAATGCCATCTGCCGCATCGGTGGCAATGAGGTGCGCCAGGTCTTCGTCGCTTTGCGCTAGTTCATCCAGCACCATAGGTCGTGTGCAGCGACGACGAAGAGAGTGTGTTTCTCGCCAAGTGGCGCAGGGTGCTTCCAGCGTAAAATCCAATCCTTTGGGCAGGAGTTGTAAAAAGCGCAATGCGTTTTCTGGAGTGAGGCCGCCATTGGCGTCTACTAAAAAGTACTCTCCTGGCTGGCGGTCTGCCAATGACGCGGTGACACGCTCTGCATCAAGTGCGGGGCCGCCTTCGCGATCGAGTGCACCAATTTTTACTGAGTGCCCTCGGTAGCCGCGTGCACGGTGATCTGCTACGCGTTCACGCATTTCATCGGGCAAGCCGGCGTAGATAGACGAAACTATCGGCATAGGTATTCCGGTACGACCACCCAGTAAATCACATACAGGCATGTTCACTGATTTACCAAACAGATCCCAACAAGCTACATCAATGGGCGTTTTGGCGTGGTTGTGGCCGATAAGAATGGTGTTCATAGTCTCATTGATGCGATCAAGGTGGCGTGGGTCTTTACCGAGCAGATGTGGGGCGATCTCTGTTATACCCGCTCTGGCACCCAGTGCGTGTGCGGCGATATAGGTGCCACCAAATGGTGTGCTTTCGCCCCACCCATCGGTGCCGTCATCGGCAATCACTCGTACTATTGATGCATCAAAGCTTGAATACTCACGACCACCTGACAACCGGTAAACACCACCGGCGTAGGGCAGGTCTATTTGGTATAGCTCTGTCGCCGCTATTTTCATGTGGCAGTGTCTGCCACTGTTGGTGGAATCAACACCAGTTTGCCGGTGTGCTGCTTGGCTAGAAAGTCAGTCTGTGCTTGCGCGATATCTGCCAAGGGGTAAGTTTTTGCAACAACGGGGCGGATCTCATTGCGCTCGATGTAACTCACGAGGTTTTCAAATACAACATCGTTCTGAAAGGTGCTGCCGAGCAGGCTCAAGTCCTTTAAATAAAGTGTTCGTACGTCCAATGTAACGAGTGGTCCAGCGATAGCACCTGCTGTAATGTAGCGACCGCCACGGCGCAACAGCGCTAACAGTGAAGGCCATTGATCACCGGCCACCAAGTCCAGCACCACGTCAACGCTGTTCTCACCCAGTTCGGCTACTAAGTCGGCATTGCGATCAATCACTTGATCTGCGCCAAGTGCCAGTACGTCTGCAGATTTAGCCGATGAGCACACAGCGACAACAGTGGCCCCACGACGCTTTGCCAATTGCACGGCAGCGGAGCCTACGCCACCAGATGCACCTGTAACCAATACACGCTCGGCAGTAACCTGTGCGCGGTGCAACATGTTTTCGGCGGTGGAGTAGGCGCAAGGGATAGATGCGAGTTGGGCATCTGACCAATCGCAGTTAACCGCATGTGTTTCTTGCGATGCTACCGCTACAAACTGAGCAAAACCACCGTCCATTTCTGAGCCGATAGTCCAGCATTCATAGGGGCGGTAGTCGCTGTAATAACGCATCATGCTGCGCACAATGACACGCTCGCCAATGCGAGCTGCGTCGGCGTCTTTACCAACGGCCACAATGCGCCCACAAATATCGGCACCTTGAATACGCGGCAACCCAAGTGGCACGCCACTCCAGCTGGCATCCGAGTCGTCGACCTCATCAATACCTCTGGCGCCACCCACTTCAGTCGCACCTTCAACCGACTTGGAGTACCAGCCAATGCGTGTATTGATGTCGGTGTTGTTGATGCCAGCGGCAGCGATCTGAATCAGTACCTCACCAGGCTTGGGCCTGGGGGTCGGCACATCATTGCGATAGGAAAGCTTGTCTAAGCCACCGTGGCCAGTGAGATGCACGGCAGTCATGGTGCCAGGCAATTGTTTCAGGAGAGTCATAGAGTAAACTTGTTCACACGTAAAAATAGCAATGTACGTTAGTCAAGCTCAGCGTTGCAACCTTATTGCGACAAGGATTGCCCTATGCCCTCAAATCCTGTAACGACTAGGCCCGCCAGGGACAACCCTTAAGGCAAACCTTGCAAAGGTAAAAATAAACTCAGAGTGTCAAATCTTGACATAGCACCAATAGGTTCGTAGTGTAGAGAAATGGCGAGATCAGAACGAATAGAATATCAGGGTGCCTATTATCACGTAATGAACCGTGGGCGGGGTCGGCAGCGGGTATTCCATGGTGCCAAATATTACGAGTATTTTTTACATTGTGTAGATCAGGCTCATAAGCGCTATGCGCTTGAGATCCATGCGTACTGTTTGACGGGGAATCACTATCACTTGTTGGTCCGAACGCCGCGGGGAAATTTATCGCGCGCAATGCGGCATATCAATGGAATGTACACGCAACACTACAACTATTTAAAGAATACGGATGGTCCGTTGTTTTGGGGGCGGTATAAAGCGATAAATATAGAGGCATCAAGTTATCTGCTGGAAGTCAGCCGGTACATCCATCGAAATCCAGTAGAGATAAAAAAGCCGTTAGTGAAGGAATTGGAAGAGTATCGTTGGTCAAGCTATCCGGCGTATAGAAACGTGGTGACCTGTGATGACTGGTTGTATAAAGACTCGGTATTTGGTGAGCTCGGCTCAGGTAGGCCGACGGCCTCATACAAGAGATTTGTAGAGCAGGGAATAGATGAAGAGACAGAGCAGTTCTACCTCAGAGATCGTTGGCCAGCGGTACGTGGCAGTGAGAAGTTTATAGATAAAGCTCATTTAAGTTCGAATGCAAGTAGCAAGGAAGTACAGAAAGAACGTGATGTTGTGCAGGCTGCGGCAATACTTGAAGTGGTATCGGTTTACTTTGAATGTAATAGGAAGGATTTGTTAAAAGCAAAAAGGGGTGGTGGAGTAGATAACACGGCTCGAGCGATGGCGATGAAGTTATGTCAAGAACTTGGAAGCATGAAACTTGCGGAGATGGGCAAGTTATTTGGCATAGGTAGTGATAGCGGAGTGACGAAGACGATCAGCCGATTCACGCAGCGTTTATCAGAGGATGATGAGTTAAGAGCGGTATTTAATATGCTATATCAAGATTTGACCCCCAAATCTCTTTAGGGTGGTTGGCACGCCATGCGTTCGATCGAGGATTAGTCTACGGCAGACGCAGTTGCTAGTTATCTTCGATTTAACACTTCGCGACTTTAGGATGTCTCGGTAATTTGCCGGGAAGGCATGGGGCTAGCTGGTAGAATTTCGTTAGGCATTATAAAAGTATTCAAATTTAGATTGATGTCTTTCAATTTCATCTGGCTAGACGGATCTGCGACGGAGTCCAGTCAGTGGGTCGATAACGAATCGTGCAATACCCATAGGTTCATTGACTGACAAGCAGGTTACAATTTAACTAACACTTGAAGTTGAAAATCGACCGGCGTAGTATTACGTGCTGTAACACCCATCCGCCATTAGGCGACAGGCAGGAGATATCAAATGAATACTTTGCGAATTGATAACCCGATGACTGGCTCTGCGAGAGCGAGTATCTCCTAGCAACTGTTGCTTCTCAGCCCATCTAGCGGCTGAGCTCCAAACAACTCAGACAACGAGATACCGCGACCGCAAGCCGCGCAGTCGCCCGTTGCTGATCCCTATTTAATCGTTCATCCACTGGCACTGCACTTTATTTTGTGTGCGCCTTTTCGTGCACCCACGTGTTGAACGATTCATGAAAGATGATGTAAAAATGGAAGATGGAACTGCAGGCCAGCTGTGGCGTTTAACGTTAGGCCAGCGATGGTTGTTTACGGCTGCTGCACTCGCTATGGTTTTTGCCAATCTGTGCCTGTTTGTACCGCCCGTGTTGGGAAAGTACGCGATTGATATGGTGAGCCAGCAGGATGCGACTGTGATGCCACCACTATTGACAGCGGTTTTCAGCGACGGTGGTGTGACTAGGTTGTTATGGGTCGCAGGTTGCCTGTCGTTGTTGGTGACGGTAGTCGCTGGTGTATTTCAATATCTGCGGGGGCGTTTTACGGCGCGTGCGTCAGAAGCGATAGCAGAGCAGTTACGACTGGATCTATTTGAACGCCTGCATGCCATACGCGCCAGCTTTTTTGACGAAGAAAAGACCGGTGATTTGGTGCAGCGCTGCAGTTCCGATGTCGAAACAGTGCGCGCTTTTCTTGCCTCTAACCTTGTCGATATCAGTCGCTCCTTGTTGTTATTGATCTGCGTAGTGCCGGTGCTGTTCTGGATAGATACAACCCTTGCGTGGGCGTCTCTGTGTTTGATGCCAATACTGATCTTGGGATCGACCGTGTTTTTCTCACGTGTAAAAGCAGGATTTCTTAAGGCCGATGAAGCAGAGGGGTTGATGACTGCCTGTCTACAAGAAAACCTGACCGGTATTCGAGTGGTGCGTGCGTTCAATCGACAGGCTTTTGAGTTCGAGAAATTCGCCAAATACAATGACGACTATCGTGAATGCTCATACCACATGATGAAGATGATGGCCTGTTTCTGGGGTCTGAGTGATTTAATTGCGTTCAGTCAGGTAGGCATTGTATTAATTGGTGGTGCCTTCAGGGTGCAGGGCGGTCATATGAGTCTTGGGGATCTATTCGCGTTTATCACTTATGTGTCGATGGTGATTTGGCCGCTAAGACATCTTGGCAGGGTGCTTGTCGATAGCGGTATGTCAATGGTCGCGCTGAACAGGATCAATTACATACTGTCCCAACCGGAAGAATCTAGCGGACAGACGCCACGAAACGACCTGGCCTCTGGTGCTCTGTGTATTCGTGAATTGTCGTTTGGCTATGATTCACAGGGGGGTGAAGAAGTGCCCACAGAAAGACGGTGGGAAGCTGGAAAAGAGCAGGCAGCGGCAACACCCATCATGCTGCAGGATATTAGTCTTGATATCAAAGCAGGTGAAACCCTGGCCATAGCCGGTGCACCGGGTAGTGGAAAAACTACATTGATAGCGGTGTTACTGAAACTTTATGAATATCAGCATGGTTCTATTGAGCTTGATGGTCACGAATTAAAGGATCTTGACAAACACTGGCTGCGAAATCAGTTTGCAGTGGTTTTTCAGGAGCCGTTTTTATTCTCGCGTTCGATCATTAACAATCTGCGGGTAGGCCGGTCAGATGCAAGTAGTGATGAAATGACCACTGCCTGTCAGGATGCCGCATTGCACGATTCTATCATGCGTTTTAGCGACCACTATGAAACAGTTATCGGTGAACGGGGTGTGAGCCTGTCGGGTGGGCAGCGTCAACGCCTGGCAATCGCAAGAGCTTTGATGAAAGACGCGCCTATTCTGATACTTGACGATGCGTTGTCTGCCGTCGATAGCCGAACCGAAAAAGCGATACTCGAGGCCTTGCAGAGCCGTGCGGGTAGTCGCACAACACTGATTGTTGCGCACCGGCTGTCCACGTTCCGACATGCAGACCGAATAGCGGTCATGGACGCCGGTAAAATTGTACAGCTTGGCACGCACGCAGAATTGTCTAAGCAGGTCGGGCAGTATCAAAGGCTCTGTGCGATCCAGAATGAGCTTGAATCAACATTGCAAGCCGACCTCGCTTTAACCAATAAACCGTTAATCACGGTGTAAGAAATAGTAATGAAAAGGAAATCATGATGGTCGAATTAGATAAAGATGAAGACGAAGCGGATGTGAATCAACCACTGCAGAGTAAGCTCTGGCTGCAATTGTGGGGTTACGCCCGCCGATACCCGCGCGACTTGATGTGGCTTGCAGCATTTGCGATTGTCACTGCTGCTATGGAAATCAGCTATCCACTGATTACGCGTTTAGTTGTCGACGCTGTGGCTGCTGAAGTACACAGTTCTGTGCTGTGGAAATACGGACTTTATTATGCGCTGACCACCGTGGTGATTACGGTGTCCATCACTGCTTTTATACGCCTTGGCGGCAAGTTGGAAACCCGTATCTGTTACGACATCCGTTGTGATGGCTTCGCAAATTTACAGGCATTGTCATTTAGCTATTTTAACCAACGCCCTGTGGGTTGGTTAATGGCGCGTATGACTGCGGATTGTGATCGTCTGTCAAGTATATTGGTGTGGGGGTTTTTGGATGCAGTATGGGGTAGCACGATGATGATCGGTATTGTCATCGCGATGTTTTGGTTACACCCGTTGCTGGCGACTGTTGTGCTTTGCGTCATGCCTTTTCTGGTTATTGCTTCTGTTTATTTTCAGCGTCGTTTGTTAGTCAGTGCGCGTGCTGCAACGTCTATCAACAGCCGTATCACTGCCAGCTATAACGAAGCGATCACTGGTGTACTTACCAGCAAAGTGTTTGTTCGTGAAGAGGCTAACCTGAATGAATTCAGTGGTCTTACAAATCGACTTTCCCATGCAAAAGTACGCAATGCGACTTACGCGTCAATCTACCTGCCCATTGTGGTTACGCTAGCCAGCCTGGCTATCGGCCTGACACTGGTCATCGGTGGTATCGAGGTTTTAGTCGGCGTCATTACCGTGGGTACGCTGGTGGCATTCCTGGGCTTTGCCAACAATATATTCGAACCGGTCCAGCAGATAAGTGCCCGTTTTGCCGAGATGCAGATGGCGCAGGCATCAGCTGAGCGTATTCTCGGGCTGATCAACGAAGAGCCGGCTATTCAGGATGCCGAAGGTCTTCGCGTAAACGACACAGACACAACGCCTGTCACGCATATTCAGCTAATTGACGTGTGTTTTGCCTATGACAATGCGCAGCCTATTCTTCAAAACATTAATCTTGATGTGCGGTATGGTCAAACCCTTGCGATTGTAGGGCCCACGGGTGGTGGCAAGAGTACGCTTGTAAATGTACTGGCGCGTTTCTACGAGGCCACGCAGGGTTCGGTGCTGATTAATGGGCTGGATTATCGGCGCTACAGTCAACGCTGGTTGCAGTCGCGGCTGGGTGTGGTGCTACAGGATAACCATGTTTTCAGCGGAAGCATTATGAGCAATATTCGCTACGGAGATCTGCAGGCAACTGATGCACAAGTTATTGAGGCCAGTAAGTTAGCTGGCGCTCACCCGTTTATCATGAATTTTGACGATACCTACAACACGCAGGCTGGCGAAGGCGGTAATAGATTGTCTGCTGGTCAGAAGCAACTGGTCTCTCTTGCCCGCGCCATTGTCGCTAATCCGCAGATTCTGATTATGGATGAGGCAACGTCATCGGTCGATACCGAGACTGAGCAGCAAATACAAAAAGGTCTGGCCTCATTGCTGAAAGGCCGCATGGGCTTTATTATTGCGCACCGTCTGTCAACCATCAGGCAGGCAGATCAAATTGTGTTTATTGATCAGGGCAAGATAGTGGAGCAGGGCAGTCATGAGGAATTGATGATTACAGGTGGGCGCTACCGAGCGCTGTATGAGTTGCAGCAGTTGCAGGATACTACGGAGAAGATGTATGAATAGCCTTGGGTGCACCGCAATTCGATGTGGCAGTGGGTTTTTCAGTTGCCAATATCTTTGAGTATTTTTCATATTGGATGTAAGAAGCCAGGTTCTACTCACAATGGCCTCTGTGAATCCCCTTGCCGGTAACGGTAAGGGACTACGCGATATGCGCGCCACATACGAATAATCTGGGTCAGTTTTCTTGAGCGGTTAGTGGCGTGAAAAATACGCTATCAAAAAGGGTGATTGTCGGTTATGGTTGCGCAGTTTCGTGAGTATCGGCCAGGTGTGTGACGATAAGGCGCTTGCGATGAATACTTCTTGCCCACAATACCAGTAAGCGTTATGTCAGATTCCTCAAAGAGCCAAGCAAGCGAAGTTAGTGAGCGTATTGATTCGCCATTGCTCGGCATAACGTTACTGCTTATCACGACAGTATTTTTCGCTTGGCAAGATGTCATCACCAAGCAGCTTGGTTCTCATATCTCTGTTACGCAAATATTAGTAGTGCGCTTTGCAGCATTTGCACTGTTTGCACTCATTTATGCACAGCGGAAGATGGGTGTGTCTAAGGCATTCAAGTCTGCGTTTCCCAAAATGCAGATGGCTAGATGCCTTATCATGTGCGCAGAGATTGGACTCTTTGCCTACGCCATACAATTTCTGGGTGTGGCAGAAATTCATGCGATATTTTCCTGCTTTCCATTAGTGATTACAGCCCTATCTGTCCCGTTTTTGGGAGAGCAGGTGGGTTGGCGTAGATGGATGGCCGTATCAATTGGCTTTATCGGGACTTTGATTATTGTACAACCCGGGGCTGACTTATTTAATCCGGCTGCGCTGTTAGCTTTGCTTTGTGTTGTACTTTTTTCGGTTTACAACATACTCACTCGTAAAGTCTCCAGGGAAGATTCCTTTGAAACCTCAATGGTGTATTTTGGTGTGATCGGTTTTCTTGCCTCTTTAGTCGCCGTTATTGGTCGTTGGCAAGCACCCGATTCAAAAACAATGTTGTTGCTGGCGGGTATTTGCATTACATCCGTTGCCGGGCATATGCTGCTTATTAAAGCGCTGGAAGTGACCAGTGCGGTAGTGTTGCAACCATTCAACTATTTTATTTTAGTGTGGGCGATTGTTCTCGGGTACTTTATTTTTGGGGAAGTGCTGGCAGTACACGAAGTGATCGGTGCGATCATCGTTGTTTCAAGTGGCATTTATGTAGGCGTACGCGAGTATCTGATAAGCCGTGCGGATCGCTGAGCTGCTTTTTTATGTGCTTATGTACAACGGAGAATACAGGGGCAACATACCATATTGATCTCTGGCGTCATTTGCCGTGCGGATATAGTGTGTCCTTATCCCTGCACAGAAAGTTCTACATTGTGCAGCGCATGAAGCTCGTATGCTGAAAGGCGTTATTTGATTGGAGCCCTCCGGCTCTAATCATATTTCCACGTATTAACGAATAATTTATGTTACGCCAGTGGACTATTGGTTTCTACTTTACCCACGCCGTCGATTACACGAGCAGTAACAGAGATCACGCCTGTCCCTTGAGGTAAATATCGGGTCGTAGCATTCGTCGCTAGTACGCTACTGCCAACTGAACCATTCTGTATTCCCGCTTCAATATTTAATCGAACCATTATCCGGTCATTTGGTGGAATGATCACCGGCGTAACATAGGCGTCTGCCATGTTTAAAGTTGTATCCTCGAATGGGATAAATTGCGTCTCAAATCGGGTCGCAACTATTTCTGATTTCGTTTTGTTGTGCATCAACAAATGAGCGCGAGTTCTGCCTGCGCGTATGATCAGCTGGCAGTCTATAAGATTGCCGCCCTTATCGAGCAAGGTCTTGGCGGATTCTATGCCGCCAAAAGCCGGTAAACTTATGAGCAGGCTACCTGCGGCGGCACCAGTGAGTAATTTTAGAGCGCGGCGTCTATTTTTATCAAAACCGTTGTTTATAATCATGTGATCTCCTGTTGACACACTAAAACCATATATCAGGTTCAGCTACATTGTGCGGATGCTTTACAAGATTTGACAATGGTAGATTTAGTAAGGCACCCAACAAAAATCAGTGGTGTTTAATCAGCAGGCTATAAGCCACAATAGGCCTTACACCACCAGGTCCCATCAACTTGGCGATAGAAACTCATCGGCGTGCAGAAGATAATGAACATTATCTTCCTGGACGCTCAACTGTTGAGTTTTGGCCATAATCATGAAAACACTATGACAAATCGACTGCCACCGGAAACATCACCAACCGTTGAGACGCTTGACGATCTCGCAAAGTTGGCGAACTACTCGCTCGTAGACACTCTCAATTGCGATCCTGACGCCAATGCAAACGGTGCCGATCACGCGCCGCGACAAGTCTTCACGGGCCACTATGTTCCGGTTAATCCCACGGCAATCGCAGACCCTGAATACGTCACGCATAGCCAAAGCTTTTTTCGAGAGCTTGGCTTCACCGACAAGTTGGCGCAGTCGCCAGATTTTGTCCGCATGTTCTCCGGTGACATCTCGGACGTCCCTGCGCCGATGCACAAGGTCGGTTGGGCCTGTGGGTACACACTGTCTATCTTCGGCAATGAATACTACCAGCAGTGCCCGTTCCAAACCGGCAACGGATACGGCGACGGTCGGGCAGTTTCTGTGCTTGAGGCAGTCATCAACGGTCGGCGTTGGGAAATGCAGTTGAAAGGTGGTGGCCCTACGCCATACTGCCGTGGAGCGGACGGTCGCGCTGTCCTGCGGTCGAGTATCCGTGAGTTTCTGGCGCAGGAGCACATGCATGCGCTGGGTGTACCCACGTCACGGTCGCTGAGTTTGTACGTTTCAAAAACAGAGAAAGTTAAGCGGCCTTGGTACTCGGATGGCTCGCGCTCGATGGATCCCGATATGCTGGTCTCGGAGGCGGTCGCCATCTCGACTCGTGTGGCGCCGTCGTTCATGCGGGTAGGACAACTCGAGCTCTTCGGTCGCCGTGCCCGCAAGAGTGAGCACCCGAAAGCGATGGAAGAGCTAGAGCAAATTGTATTGCACTTGATTGATCGTGAGTACGCTGAGGTGATCGACCAGAAACTAACCACGCCCGAGAAAGTCGTTTTGCTTGCCCGTGAGTTCCGCAGCCGCCTAACGTCGCTAGTGGCGAACTGGATCCGTGTCGGCTACTGCCAGGGCAATTTCAATAGCGACAACTGTGCGGCGGGTGGCTTCACACTGGACTACGGTCCCTTCGGATTCTGTGACGAGTTCAACCCGGACTATCAACCGTGGGCCAGAGGCGGGCAGCACTTCGCTTTCCTGAACCAGACGTTGTCAGCAGAACGTAACTTCCATATGTTTTTGACGTCCTTGGGAGTGTTGCTGGCATCGAACCAAGACCATCTGCGACAGCTTGAAGAGATTGGAAGTGGTTTTTCAATAGTGATGCAAGAGCAAATGGAGAAAATGTGGGCTGCCAAACTTGGGCTGGGCGCTTTTCACACGGAGTTGTTCAGTGAGCTTGCAACGCTTATGGTGCACACCCCTGTTGATTACACCGTTTTCTTCCGCGAACTCTCAGCACTACCTGATGAAATTGGTCCGCTCAAACAAAGCTTCTACACAGGGCTAGGGCACACCATGGCTTCAAAGTACCCGACATATGTGTCAGATCCCGAGCGGATGGACGCACGGTGGTCAGAGTGGCTAAATAAATGGCAATCGCTCATCAGCAGTTCAGCAGACGTGAATGCGACTCCGTCCCGTTCGCGGGAGGAGATCTCAAAGCAGATGAAACTGGTCAACCCAAAATACAGTTTGCGAGGGTGGTTGGTTGTGCCTGCATATGAGCAAGCGGCCGAGGGCAACTACTCACTAGTTCGAGAGCTGCAGGAAGTCATGACGCAGCCATACGCTGAGAAGTCGAAAGAGGTAGAGGAGAAATACTATAGGCTTAAGCCGTCCGAATTCTTTGAGATCGGTGGATTGTCGCACTTAAGCTGCTCGTCGTGATTGTTTGAGATCTGTTGAACCAAGGCGTGTGTATGGTGGATTTGAAGTTCTCGCAGTGATGGGGGTTTGAAAAAAACCGAGGAGTGAGATTACTGACAATCTGCAAAGGGCGCATTGCTGTATCCAACGAATGACAAGGTGTATTACCACGAGATTGCGATATTCCGGGCAATTAGATCTAGGAGTCTGCGCGGCAGAACCTTTGCTACTGCGAACGCGCCCTGTCGGTGCGTTTTTATCGATCATTATCGTTACGTATGAATGACTATGCGCCTCAAAT